>JAOTAX010000197.1:37052507-37067047 GCA_025629825.1 Erythroxylum guanchezii
CATGTGCAAATTTCACTATTCACGTGTAAGATCTGCATAAACATGTCCAAACAATTTTAAGCACTCTTAGCCCTTTCTAAATTACTATTCTACCCTTCCCATCGAGGGTGGGATGTTACACTAATAATGACACAATCCTACCTCCCTTGTCTGGTTGTGCAAATAACATCAGCTAGAACCTCATTCCATTCATAGGTAAAGTTCAGGGTACCTATTATATGCAAGATTCAGTTCCACACTGCTTTGGAAAACTCACATTCAAAAAACAAATGATTTCTACTTTCATTGACTAACTTACACAACACGCATATGGGGTCATAAGTAACGAACCACCTGTCCTTTGTTCTTAATCTATTTTTAATAGTTAGCCATAGGAAAAAAAAGGTTAATTTAGGACATAAAACCTGTTTCCAAACGAGCTCGGCCCATGGTACCTCTTCCATCGACTCTCTCCCAAAGTCTCGTGCTGAAGAGGTTGTGAAGTCACCGGTTTGGGTAGCTGTCCATATCATCTTGTCTGGTATGTTATGGAGGAAGATACCATGCATATAACTAGTAATCAGATAATCAAACCTGTACCTATGCAAACGGTCACTCTCCCGAACAACCCATGCCAGAGTGGCTCTCTGAGGAATGCAATTTCTGACACCAATTAAATCATTTCGCAACCAAAGAGGACTCATCATATGCCAATTGTCGAACCAGAAATATGTTTCTTCTCCATTCCCAATTCTACTCCTAATCAAAGGATAAATCAATTCACGCAATTGCATCAAACTTTAGAAAATCCAAGAGTATTCGTACCTCTTTTGGAGTTGCCAGAAGCTTTGCCCATTAAGGCGGTATACCTGCACCCATTTAACCTACAGAGCTTCTTTATCCACAAATAAACGCCAAATTCTCTTCATAAGCAGGCTTTTTTGCATCGAAAAAAAATGAAATAATGCCCAAACCCCCTTGCTTCTTTGGAACAACAACCTCGTTCCATTTTACTTTAGCTCCCTTGCACTTTTCGTACTTACCAGTCCTTAAGAACGATTTTAAAATCCTCTCCATTCTTTGATTACTTTTTTCAGAATATTCACATGGACTGCCCAATGCACGTGCATGCTGTTCAAAACCGAGACAATTAAGTTGACTTTGGCAACAAAAGAGAGGAACCAATTCTGCTATGAATTAATTCTGTTCTTTAATTTTTCCAGCAAAGGCATGAAGTTAGAGAATCGAGGCTTTCCCAAGGTGATAGGGACTCCAAGATAATGGAATGGAGTACGTTGGAGTGTTAACCTAACCAAATTGCTAAGGCCTTCCTGGTTCCTCACATCTGAAGACACATAAATGCCGCTCTTTTTTGTGTTCATATTCATACCAGACCAACGAGAGAAAGTGGCCATCAAATTCATCATTATTACTAACACCTGCGGCTCTGCTTTGCACAGAAGAATCACATCATCAGCATACATTAATGAGTTAGGCGCAGATCCTTACATTTATAATGATACTGGAAAAGCCCATTGCAGTGCACCATTTTAGACAACAATCAGGATAGTCCCTCCATTGCAAGAGTGAATAAGTAAGGGGAAAGGGAATCCCTTTGCCGTATCCCTCTGTGGATCTTAAAAGGCTTTGTAGGAATTCCATTTATAAGGGCGCTCAGAGAGGGCGTTTGTATGCACTGAGAGATCCAATGGTAAAACCTGGGAGGCAAACCGATACCCTGCATGCAGTCCCTCAAGTAGTCCCAGCCAATAGTGTCAAAAGTTTTATAAAGATCAATTTTAATGGCGCAACTGTTGACCTTTTTACCTGAGTGATACTCTCCCATCAGTTCCTGTACCAGCAGCATATTATCACCAATACTCCTCGACGGAAGGAAGGCCCCTTGCTCATTACTGACCACCTCAACCAATACTCCTTTCAAATGCTCCGCTAAAAGAGAGGCTATAATTTTATACACTGTGTTGTAGCAGGAAATTGGCCTATAGTCCGTGACCTTCTCAGATCTCTCCTTTTTAGGGATTAAACAGAAGTAAGTGTGATTAATTTCCTGTAACAGTTTACCAGAAGAGAAGAACTCAAGAACTGATTCCGTGACCAACTGTCCTGTAATAGGCCAAGTTTGTTGAAAGAATCCGACCGAATACCCATCTGGTCCTGGAGCTTTAGAGCTGTTAAGTCGAAACAAGGCCTCTTTTACTTGCAAAGCAGTGAAAGGGGTGTTTAACAAGTCGATTCTTTCTTGACTTGGAGTAAATTCCAGCACATGTCTAATCCGAAACTCATTCCTCTTTGGCTCTTCATGGCATCCCATAAGGTGAACAAAGAAATCCTGAACATGAGTCGACACTGCCTCTTGACGTCTCCATAAATTTCCATCCGTGTCTGACAATTCAGTTATTGTGTTCTTGTTGCGGCGAGCAAGGATAGCTGCATGAAAAAACTTTGAATTTCTGTCACCCTCCTTTAACTAGTTTTGTCTTGCTTTTTGCTGAAGAATGGAGTCATTCAGCGTCAGCGCCTCTTGATATTTATGTATGCTGTTAGCCTCAAGGACCCCTAGTCTCTCATTGAGGGGTTCTCTATAGCATTGTTGCTGTAAGTCAGCCAAATGGGTACCCAACTCCTGGATATTTAGAATTTGCTGCTTACTAAAAACCTTGATCGCTCTTTTAACCATCTTCAATTTCTGCATTAACTGGTATCCTTTATAACCCTGAATCTCAACCCTCCAAATCTGAGCAACCAATTCCATGAACCCCTCAACCCGAAGTAAACCATTGAAAAATTGAAAAGGAGCCCCAAATCTGCTAGTAGCATATTGATGTTAAATAATAATAGGTGTATGATCCGAAAAAATCGGTCACCAAACACTGCTGAATCAAGAAGGAAGGAGTGGAGCCATTGTTGATTTACCAATGCTCGGTCCAGCTTCTTCCAAATATACATGTCTCCTCTCTGTTTGTTTTCCCATATGAACCATTTGCCACTTCCTCTAAGATCAACTAATTCGGTATTGCAAAAAAGTTGCTGGAGTTCGCTACTCGAACCTCTATGAAATCTGACTTCGCCCTCCACTTCTGAAGAGTTGAGACAACATTTAAAATCACCGGTAACCAACCACGGACTACTCAACCCAAGTTGGAAGTCCATCAACTCCCTCCACAGACCAGGCCTTTGAAAAGAAAATTTTACAGCATAGATTAAAGTAACCTTGAATTGATTCTTACCTTTTGCTTTGCAACGTAGATGCATAAACTGATCACCCATCTTGAGCACTTGAACTTCTAGTTTATTTGAATTGAACCAGCAAAGAATACGGCTATTGTAGTGATGTGTATGATTAGTTAAAAGGCTCCATTGTGCCCCCAAAAAAGTTAAACCCTTTCTATCTGCCGAGGCTTTTATTTTAGTTTCAAGCAGACCTACCAAAATAGGGTTTGAAGTTGCAACTAGCTGCTTCACCATCAGCTTTTTGAGGGGATCATTCAGCCCCCTCGTGTTCCACACTAAGATGGACATCATTAAAAAAGGCATTCAGGGGACATCACCCCCTTATGCGTTTTCTTTTTCACTTTCTTTTTGGTCACCGTCCTCATACCCAGCCTATTCGAGTCCTGAGTAAGCTCCCCTTCTTCAGCGATGGAAGCTACTGTTGGCTCACCATGGTCAGCAGCTAAAGGAACCTCTCCACCCTTCTTCATTGTTTCGGCTAGCATTTCTGTATTGGTTGACTCCTTATTTGCTGGTAAAAGTGTAGGACTAGAGGAGAAAGCAAACTCTCCTTGTGCACCCTGTTGTTCTGTACCTACAGAGCTCTGATTAGGCCCCTCCATGTGATTCCCTGTTGCTATAGCCTGTTGCCCATTGCTTTCCTGAGAACAACTGTCCTCAAGTGGACTACTATTTGGTGTACTTTGTATTTGACTAGGACCTACCTCCCCCAAAGCCTCTGTCGACCCATCCTCAAGCCCGATATCCTGCCTAACCTTTCCCAGTTCAATATGTTGATGCTGTTCTTTGATGCTGTTCTATTGTCTGAATGGTTCTTTGGACCAAATCCTCATACCAGCCTGACGGAAATCGATGCCCCGTCCTTACCCACTGCTTGCCAACTACATTAGGTTTCCAAGGATATGTGATAGGTATACTACCACTGATTAATTCTCCTGCTTCATCTAATCACCAGATAGACACCTTGTCCGGGAGCACTGCATCCTTCGCCACTTTTATACAAATTTTGCCATATCCAATTCTGTCCATGGCTGTTGTTTGAGAGTCCATGCAAATTGGTTTGCCAATTCCATTAGCCAGGTGGCTAAGTCCCTCCAACGTCCAATACCCCAACGGGAGTCCATGGAATTGAACCCAAATCGGAATCACCTCAATAGAACTTCTGTCCAAACCCATTCCTGGTCTTCATTGACTCAAAAACAGAGGTTGATCACCTATATGCCATGGCCCAAGTTCGAGGATCTCACTGACATTGGCTTGCGATGAGAACTTGAACAGAAACATCCCATCATCCATGAGCATGGCTTTTTTTAAGCCTTTCTTACTCCACCTAGCCTTAACCCAAGCATCTACAGTAGGAAAGGCCAGTCGGCTAGTCCAAAAAAACCCAACTAATGCATTTGACCATGCTTTGGCTCCAACCCGTAACAGTTCAACCGGAGGGGAAATGACCCCATCCTGAAGCACATTCAGGTAGTGTTTAAGCATACCTCTATGTTGCTGAACTCCAACTCTATCACGCTAGGAGCCTCCTCCCGAATTCTTCTATCCCTAGGCTTCATTTGATGCCATGGTTTTGCCCAAATTAGAGCTCCGATCACCGGTGGGATTCACGGAGTTGAGTGTACCCAACATGCTTGACGCCCTCTGCAGCGGGCCATCACCTGGCACTTGCGCCTTGGCCGAGTGATCTCCTTTAGCGCCGGAGGGAGATGAGGAAAGGGGTGGAAAAGGTTCTAGAGTTGTCGTCGCGTCACCCATGTTGATGGGTGCCCACTTTGGGGGCTGAAGAATGAGGGGGGAAAGTCGAAAAAAATCCTAATAGCTAAGGGTAGGAGGAAGAGAGGTGGGTAGTAGAGGGGAGAGGCATGGGAGTAATATCCAAAAGGGCAGGATTTTGAAAGAAGAGAGAAGGCAGAGCTTTTTAGAAGGAGAGAGAAGGTCTTTGAGGACTATTATTTTAAATAAAATAATGACAATGTTCAAATATAAAGTCTTTTTTTATTTGGTTTTGTGGCATAAACTAAGTCAAAAGTTTATTTTAAAATCTAACACTTACACCAGAATTTAAGTTGGACGCTAACATTTCGAGTTGTTCAAGTTGAACCTCAATAATTACAAAATGTTCAAAATAAACCTTACGTAGACGAAAAATCTCGGGGAGGTTATCCTTTGTCAATGAAACGCTGACGTGGTATGTTTTAAAAAAATTCGCATATTAGTTTGACCCACCTTTTCTTTTCTAGCATGACATTCTTATTTTTAAATAAATGTGAGTCCCACATTTACATATAAAACTCATCGTTTTGTTCAATCATTTGTATTCTTTGATTGGTTATATTCTATCTGCAATCTTCGTCTGAAACTGAAAAAAAAAGTCTCAGCCAACTATGTGAGTTCCTTTCTCCTTGTTCCTGGGAAGCTGTAGACTTTGGAAATGAAGAAGTTACATGATTAAAACTTGTCAGGTTTCGTGTTTTTTTTCATCTTGCTTACGTTGTTTAACACTTGTGTTCACAGATTTGTCAATGGAACAGAGATAGGAAATCCAGTGGTTAGCCCTGGGTTGCCTCATCACTACTTTTGATTGGTTTTATTTGGTCACATATCCATATTTTGCTTACCACTAAATGATTTGTAGTTAGTCCCAGTTTTATCTGTGCAAATGCAATTAGCAGAACCCATTGTTTCATAAGCAGAAAGATGCCTCGTAAGCTGTCAATCATCAATTTCTTCATTGCAAATGCAAGACTTAGTGTCCCTGCTAGGGGGCGTCCCTCAGAACTGAACAACAATTATAGTCACTGCAATTGCAAAAAAGTTCAGAAGCTCTAGAACATCACTGATGGTCCATTCGTTAAGCTGATGATGATCAGCCCTCTTGACGAGAAATCTTCCGAGTACTATAAACGTCATGGTAGCAAATGCTAACCCAATTTTCCTAATAATGGTTGCAACTCCATTAAGCTTCACCTGCGATGGCATCTCGTCTTCTCCGATTTTGCTCAAAGTAGCCATCAACCTACCCCATTCAGTCTTCATACCAACTAATGTTACCATCATTTTTCCACTCCCATCTAGCACTTTGGTTCCTAATAGAAGAAAAGGCCTCTCTTTGCTTATGTTTACTAGATCTCTCACCCGACAAGCTAGATTCATCAATCGACAAGTTATTTCCCAATATAAAACAACCATTTGCAGGGACAAGATCTCCAATAGATAGATGAACAATATCTCCAACCACCAAATCATAGATTGAAACCTTATGTCTGCTACCTTCTCTCATCACCTGAAAATTTACATTCTTCTACTCCTTATCCAGGGCCTTAAATTGAATTGATTGCTTGTAGTCAGTAGTCACTGACTGTAGTAACAATGACTACCAAAAAAATTGAAAATAATATTCCTAGCCTATCGTACATACCTTTTGGCCATCCTTCAGTGGCAATTCCTACTCCAGTGGAGACAATTAACACACATAATAAGAATTATCAGTGTGAGATCATAAAGTGCTTCCCACACAAGCATCCAAAAATACCTTGGAGGCTTCTCTGCATATTGGTTATGTCTATAAATGTTTTGCTTATTAGATATTTCCCTGAAGGAAACCCCCTGACTAAAAGACAAAGAGACCTTTCTTATTAATCCTTCAATCCCACCATAAGATTCCAATCTCTATTTTTCCTAGGTTCGAGCAAGTGATGCAAGTTCTTCTGCTTCAGTTTTAGATGAAGATTGTGTTAAATTTTTAATATGGTCAGAGTGCAGAGTCCACTAACAAGAATTAGGCTTGGGTCAACCATTGTCCAAATAACTAGAACTAGTTGTTTGGATGGTTGACCCTTACCACTTATAAGCCCTTTAACATTTTTATGTCTAAGCAATATGGGGCACTCTAACACTCCCCCTCAAGTGCAACTGGGGCTGGACATCCAGTTGTCACTTGAAATATACGCAGTGGAAACCGGACCGGGCCGCTGGGAATGAACATCCAGACAGACAACCGGGAAATTAATAATCCGGGCCAAACCTGCTCTGATACCATGTTAGAATTTACAATGGACCTACGGGCCCACACGAGAAGGAAAGTTAAACCACATACAAGTCTAAGTGAGGTTCCATCCTAAAACCAATTGGTGATAGGTGGAGTAGCTCACTAGACTTATATGTTGATCTTCTTTCCTTTCTTTCTCCAATATAGGACAAACTCCCACTCTTATATTTTAACACACCCCCCTCACATGTAGATCTAACACGTGACATAATCTATTATTTCGAGGTGTTAACGACTAACATAAGAGCAACCTGCTCTGATACCATGTTAAGTGACCGTTTCACCACAATAGCTTAAGCTGTTGTGTGAGGCCAACTTAATTGGTTTTATATATTCACTAACACACCCCCTCAAGTGAAAGCCCTTTGGGCTTGAAACTTGCACAGATCCACTTTACCTTGTGCTAAATAATAGGTGGGTGGTAGGATTTGAACTCATGACCACTTGGTCATAAAGGCTCTGATACTATGTTAAATTTTTAATATGGGCAGAGTGCAGAGTCCACTAACAAGAATTGGGCTTGGGTCAACCATTGTCCAAATAACTAGAACTAGTTTTTTGGACGGTTGACCCTTACCACTTATAAGCCCTTTAACATTTTTAGATCTAAGCAATATGGGACACTCTAACAGATTGCGCAGATAGAAGATAACCAATCGAAGAATTCAAAACTGTGAGGATTGAACAAAATGGTGAGTTTTATACATAGCTAGAGGACTCACTTTCGTTTAAAAATAAGAATGCTTCATCAGAAAAAATTAGGTCCTACTAATATGTAAATTTTTTTAAAAAAAGTTATGTCAGCATTTAACTGAGGAAAGGTAACCTCCATTAGATTTTTCATCTTCATAGGGTTTGCTTTAAACATTTTGTAAATATTGGGATTCAACTTGAACACCTCAGAACATTAGGTTCAACTTATATTTTAGTGTAGACGTTAGAGTTTAAAATGCACTTTTGGCCTATAAACTAATACTTACTATTTTGGTTATTAGATAAAATAAGTATCGATCTATCCCTAACGAGTATCACAGATGCTAACAAGCTTACTAGGCCTAATTTCACGGACTAGTTTCAAAGCTTAAGAACTATTCTCAGGTAAGAAAAGAAACTATGTGTTCTTGACATTCCAATTACATTATAGCCTAGTTTAGCTGCAACAAATGAAGTCTAGAAGTCATATTAACATCATATTGAGGATGTTAAACAAGTTAAATATATGATATTGGCTAGCTTATCTCCTGACCTTTAGAAGCAACATAAAAAATAGATGCTCCTTCTATGATTATGCATCTCAAAGAGTTGTTTGGTGCACAGAATAAGGTGGAGAGTTATGAGACTTCTAGAGCATTGTATCAATGCAAGATGGAAGAAGGACCTTCAATTGAGTTATATGTACTAAAGATAATTGACAATATTGAAAAATTAGGCCAATCGGGTTATGTCTGAACCATGGGTTAAGCATTGACTTGGTGCTTTAGTATCTCACTTCAAGCTTTGAACAATTTTTTATGAGCTTTTGTATGAACCAAAAAGAAGTGTTATTGCCTGAACTATTGAATATTCTCAAGACTATAGCGGGACGCCTTAAAAAGGAACAATTGCATTTTTATTGTGGATTCTTCCAAGAGCAAAAAAAAAAGAACTCTAAGAAAGAACAAAATATATAAGGCTTATGCTAAAATAACAAGGTCAAAAGGTGGTGTTAAGAAGAACAATAATGATAAGGGCAAGTGTTTTCATCGTGGAGTTAATAGACACTAAAAGAGGAACTGTAAAGCTTATCTTGCTTGCCTGAGAGATAAGAAGCTTCAGGAAGTTACTTCTTCAGGTGTGTTTATGATTGAGATCAATCTTTCTATTTATGTTCTACATTCTTGAGTACTAGATACTACATATGGTTCTTATATTCATAATAAGACATAAATGTTAACAAAGAGCATATCACCGAGGAAAGGTAAAGTGGACCTACAAGTTAGCAATAAAGTAAAAGTTGTTACATTAGCCATAAAAACTTTTTATTTTAGCTTTGACATATGGCCTTAAACTAGAACTAGATAATTGTTAATACGTTCTAGTCTTTTCTAAAGACATTATTTTCATTTCTTGTTTAAATTTGAATGGATTTGTCTTTATTATTAAGAATAAGAGTTGTTCTTTTTATAAAAAAATGATATATAGTAAATCTGAATGACTTACGAATGGTTTGTATAAATTAGATCTTGAAAGGTTAATCCTTAACATAAATAGCAAGAAAAAAACTTATATATTCAAATATATGTGACCCTATACCTACTTGTGATAGAAGTAGATACTCATATTTCATTATGTTCACAAATGATCATTCTATATATAGTTAAGTATACTTAATGATATAAAATTCTAAATTATTTAAAAATCAAATAATTTAGACTTAAGTTGAGAAACAAAATAGTAAGAGTATGAAGACATTTAGGTTTGAGCAAGATGGCGAATACTTAGACTATGAGTTTCTTAATTACCTAAAAGAAGATAAGATTCTCTCACAATAGACTCCTCATAGTACTCCACAATATAATAGAATATCTAAAAGAAGAAACCATACTCTGATAGATATAGTACATTCTATGATGAGTCCTGTAGTTCTTACTGTCTCATTTTGGAGATATGCCCTTGAAAATGAGGCTTAACTTTTGAATAGAGTTTCATTTAAATCGATTGACAAGACTCCATATGAGATATAGAATCAATTGACACAGCTAAAGATTTGGGGATGTGATGTGATGTGACATAATTTTGCCTAATTTTTAGCATTGAAAATTTTCTATAATCTTATCTTAATATGTTCAAGCCCTGTATTTTATTTATTTTTGCAAGATAAGGGTTAAAGATGCTCTTTGACTGGAAACAAAAGAGGCTTTAATACAAATTTGAAAACTTAAATGGAGGAGCAATTTCAACACTAATTAAGGGAAAATCAAGAAAATTGAATAAAACGTTTTCTTTTACCGATTTGGATCAGATTATTGTAACCAAATTAAAACAAAAAAAAATAGTTTGGCGTGAGCTTAGGCATGGACAAATTCAGTAGAAATTGCAATTTTCAAACTTTGAATTTACAGGAGAAAAATTTGTTTAGAGTTACTAGAATCTTATATTGGCCAAATGCCCGTATAAATCAATGAAGTTATGATCTAGAGGATCCAAGGAATCACAACCATAAGATTTTTCACATGAGTTTAAGTGGCTATAAATAGACCATCTTCTAACTACAATTTTTAGCTTCTTAAAGCCCCCATTTTCCTCCTTTCTTTAGTAGACATTAAAGTAGTCTTTTTTTAGATGCTAGTCTTAGGAATGGCCAATGTTGGTTAAGTCTTTTATTCTTATTTGAAAGAAGTGGAAGCCCTCTTGGATCTTTGAAGATTGGGAGGCAATTAGGTCTTATTGTGGAGTATTTCATTTATTCATGTATTGAATTACTTTTCTATGCTTCTACTTTATGATTATTCTTAATTGATTTCTATTGTGCATGATTAGTTTATTGATTGAAATAACCATTTGCTTGATTAACATTTGAATATGTAAACAATATTTAATATTAACCAAGGGCTCTTTCATTACAACAAGAAGATTTATGTACCATTTAAAACCAATATCCATCATAATTTGTTGCAAGAATTCCATACTTCTCTTGTGGATGGTCCTTTAGGAATTAAAGTCAACTTGGCTCATCTTGCAAATTCTTTTGCCTGGCCTGTATATCTTCATATGTCACCAAATTTGTTCAGCAGTGCAATATATGCCAACAGGATAAATATTCTACTTAGAAACCTTATGGAAATCTCCAACTATTACCCATTCCAAATCAAGTATGGGAAGACATCTCCATAGATTTCATTACTCATTGACAGAACTTCCATCGTAAGTCAATGATCTAATTGATGGTTGATTGCTTATCAAAATATACTCAGTTCACTACCCACACCTTGGCTTCTATTTTTTGGTAGAAATTTATCGCCTGCATAGTATTCCCAAAATTATTGTCAGTGACAGAGATAATTTTCGTTAGCAATTTTTGGAAGGAGCCTTGTTAATCTTAATGGCATTACCTTATCTTACAATAGTGCCTACCACCTATAATATGACAGTCAAACGAAGGTGTTAAATCGCACCTTTGAGATATACCTTCGATGTTTTTCTGATGATAAACCATGACTATAGGTTCGCTACCTTCATCTTATAGAATAGTGGTATAATTCTTCCTGTGACACTGTCATTGACATGTCTCCATTTCAAGCATTATATGGTCGTCCACCTCCTTCAATCCAGTTATACATTTTCGACTCATCTACTGTGGTTCACTTGATGAATCATTACAATAGAGATAAGCACTCTTAGCAAAACTGAAAGCCAATGAAAGCCAATCTATCTAAAGTTCATTATCTTATGCAACAAGAAGTAAATCTTCATCATCAAGATTGCAACTTTGAAGTTGGAGATTGGGTTTATCTTAAGCTTTAACCCTATTGCTAGATTTTCATTCAACTTAGGCCCTCCCAAAAGTTACTCATTGTGGAACTCCTTTTTTGACTTACCTTTCAAATACTATTACAAATGGTCAACTATAAGTTTTTTTTTTCAAATATGAAATAATTAATGGAGTTACAAAAAAACATTGTACAAGGGGGAGGAGACCACATTTGTCATCACCCTATATACACCAAGCCAGTCCACAACAAAACACCTACCAGGCATAATGCAAAAACAAAAGGATTAATAACAATTTTCATATATGCCATCTAGCCCTCATACTTGGGTCAGTCAATACTCCTTTTTCCTAGCCACAAAGTTTGCTCTAATCTCGTTCAGAATGTTGTACGCTATCTGATATATATCAGTTTTACCTGCGTGTACAATCTAGAGTTCCTAAAATAATAGATAGAATGAATGAAAGCAGCTTTAAACAATAAGGCATTTTCCTTATCCGGTTTCGTTTGATAAATATACCAGTTCAACGTGATTTGCCAGTCATACACCGAATTCTCATCGACCACCATATGTTGGATACTACTCCAAACTTCTAAGGAATACATACAAGAAAAGAACAGATGGTTATTGTCTTCATCAACTTCGTCAACTAGAAGTGGTTCCCATAAGATATTGGTACATCACACCATCCATGCCCTAAATGGCTTACAAGAGTAACTTTTGATTCAATGGGACTGCCAGTAAGAAAACGAAGCAACTTAGGGAAGTCTTAACCACTTAAGAGCTATTTATCCTAATTTTGACCTTGAGGGCAAGCTCATTCTCCATAGAAACGGGTAATCATACATTTGGGCTAGATAATGGACCATCCACTTCTACAAATAGGGTAGTGAAACAAAAAGAGGACAAAAGTTTCAATAAGGAGAGACCCAAAAGGAAGATCCATAAATGTGGCTTAAAGACTACAACTAGAACTACTATAGAACATTCTATAATCTGATATCAAATTGTTAAGAAAATGAGACACTTGTCATTATCATTAGATCCTTGATTTACTCTCCCTCACAATTCGTCTTTAGTGACAACTATTGAAAGGAGATGTCGAGAAAAAGTAATGTTTGATTTTTTTTCTCCTCCTTCTCTTTATTCGGGAGCCATCTCTACTATAATTAGGAATTTCTTTAGCTCTTACCTCTTATCAATTTAATTAATCTTGTATTCGTTTCTGATTGTTTAGAAGGCCCTTTCTTTTATTTGAATATATTCCATTTCCACCAAGTTGAATACATTCAGTAATTATGTCCTACATAATTTTTTTTATTCTCTTGTAAGTTTATAAGTAGGAATAATCAATCTTAAAGTGCCAAATCTTTCAAAAAGTTTTAATTTAGTGTCCAAACTTTTAAATTTTTTAATTGAATGATCAACATTTTAAAACGTTAATAGTTCAGTTCAAAATGTTAGTTCTGTTAGTAATTTGTTGATTTGGCTACAAAATCCTTGTTATTCATGACATGTAGATGTCCACCAGAAAAATAGTGGTCATAGTTAGATTGAAGTTAAGATAATTTTTTTAGGTGGATACTTAAATATTTTAAATAGAAAAAATTTTGTTAGCCAAATTAGTAAATTACTAATAGAATTAAAGTTTTGAACTGAATTGTTAAGATTTTGAATGATTAGTCAATCAATTGAAAATTTTAAAAAGATTGGACAATTTGAAAAAATCCAAAAATGTTGCATAATTTAAAATTAGTTATCCCTTTATAATTATCATTTTTTAAGCCATGGAAAAGATGCATCTAAAGTAAGCAAAACTCTCTGGGCAGTTGCTGTCATGGGTATCCGAGACATCAACACTTTTGCTTTTTTGACTTCTCAATTAGCACATCAAGGATTTTAAAAATTAGTTAAAATTTTATGTGTTTTTTTTAACCTGTTGTTTGTGGCTTAATGCATGTTAGACATGGTTATTATCTCCTTGATCTGGTAGAAAACATCAGGAATGAATTAGAAAAAGATGTCTGGTTGGGTCTTTATTGCTCTGCTTTAGTTTCTTTTTCCTTGTTGCAAACAACCTTATGTGTAAAATAATGAAGACAGATTGGTGAATAGGATTGTATTGATCATCCGAAATATACAAGGTATTTATGCAGTATTACAACAATTATCTACTCCTTAAACTAAGGCTGATACAACGCTATCTATATGTAAAAGAATATTCTAAATATGGCAAAGATAATTACATACAACGGTATACAAATCTTTCATAATACTCCCCCTCAAGTTGGCGAGTATGGATCGAACACGGCCAACTTGCCTCGCAGAAATTCAAACGATTATCTTCCCAGAGGTTTGGTAAAAATGTCCGCCAGTTTTACCCTTGTTGGAACATAAGTAAGCTGTATTACCCCAGCTTGTAATTTCTCTCGAACAATGTGACAATCTATTTTGATATGTTTCGTTCGCTCGTGAAAGACCGGATTTGCTGCTATGTGTAATGATGCCCGATTATCACAATATAAAGGTGAAGGATCTGCTTGCGGCACTCGTAAATCCTAAAGAATGTATCTTAACCAAGTTAATTCCAAGTATGTATTTGCCATGGCTCGGTATTTTGCTTCAGCCGATGATTTGGATACGTTGGTCTGTTTTTTTGAATTCCAGGATATGAGTAAAGACCCGAGAAAAATACAATACCCTGACATCGATCGACGGGTTATCCGACAGCCCCCCCAATCAGAGTCACAAAAGGCTTTCAACTTCAAATCATTTTTGGACGGTA
>JAOTAX010000197.1:37067147-37079047 GCA_025629825.1 Erythroxylum guanchezii
TAAAATCCAGAATCAAATCATATAGAAAATCGAAAACTACTACCCATCTTTGAAACCTAACAAGAAATCTACTCAATTATATTCATGTTTAACAAAATAAATATCAAAGCAAGAAAAATAATCATTAAGAGAGCAGGAACGAAAAACTCTGGAGTCCAGCTGCGTGCGTCAGTCTTGGTCCTGTGTTCTGGAGTCGTGCTTTTCTCTGCGTTGGATCCTCACGTGAGTCAAGTCCTCCGGCTGCACGTGTTGGGTCGGCGTCAGGCTAATGCTCTCCAAATAATCTTATCTCTGTCGCTAGTCACCTATTTTCTACTCTCTAATATAAAACCTCTCTAATGTATAAACTCTGCTCCTTATGCCCCCCTCTCTCGTATGTCCCTCTCTCAATTTATAACCTTTGTCAATTGAAAACCTAATAAGAACCCAGTCGCCGCGTGTCTCCCTTAATTTGCTGCGTGTGTGTTGCTTTCTAAAATAATAAACCTTCTCCTTCTATTAATTAAATCCTCACTCACTTGCCTTGCCGCTACTCTCCAACAAATAATAAAACGCTGTGCTCCCCCTTTTTTCCGCTGACGTTTTCTGCCCTCCTTGAAACGTCACCCTGGTCTGCGTTTTGTTTTCAATTAAAATCAACTTTCTGATGTGTCGTTTTGGCTTGGCTATGTTGGCTTCTTCTCTTGCTGCTTTTTTTTAATTCCTTTTCAGCTTGCTTTCACTGTTAATTTCACTTTAGCTATACAAAAATTATGGACGCATTGTTAGTAAATTCTTGGGTCTAATTAGAGACGAAATTCATGCTTCCTACGAAAAAAAACAAGAAAAATAAAATAAATAACAAACTCAATAAAAATAAATAAATAAATCTAAAAATGCTACTAAAATCAATGAACGAATTTGCAAAATGAATGCAAATATGACCTAAATACTTATATGAATTAGACTAAACAGTTTGCGTTCGACCACTCCGTTTTGTTGTGGAGTGTAGACACATGTATGTTGAAACTCAATGCCACAAGTATGAAGGAAGTTGGTTAAAGGCAAAAATTCAGTGCCATTATCGGCACGCAGAGTTTTGACGGATGTATGGAATTACGTTTGAACAAAATTCACAAAACGTTCCAACAATGATGGAGTTTCGGACTTATTATGCATGAGGAAGACCCAAGTGCAGCGAGTATAGTCATCAACAATACTAAGAAAAAAACGAGCTCCTGAATGTGTAGGGACTTTGTGAGGTCCCCAAACATCACAATGTAGAAGATCAAAGGGGTAACATGTTGATATAGAACTTGTAGGGAAAGGTAACCGAGTTTGTTTTGCCACAGGGCAAACATTACAATTATTGTGAAGAACATCATTTTTATGGATGTTTAACAAAGGGAGAATGGATTTGAGACGTGTTGAAGACGGGTGACCGAGTCTCAAGTGCCATAGATGTGAGGAATGTGATGTGTGATACGCAACAGATGGAGGAGTTGACGGATACATGTAATAGAGACCACCATACTGTTTACCCAAGCCAATCATCCTCCCCGTAGCCAAGTCCTGCAAGACACAAAAGTTGGGAAAGAAAATAACACAACAATTGAGGGCCTTAGTTAGTTTGCTAGCAGACATTAAGTTTAAATTAAATGAGGGGACACACAATACATTATCTAAAGTGAGATGAGAGTTAAAGTTGATAGTGCCAGTGTGTGTAATGTCTGCTGTTGCACCAGTGGGTAAATTGACAATTGGGATGGAGGGACGCTGGGTTTGTGAAAGAAGAGAAGGATCGGAGGTGATATGATCAGTAGCACCGCTGTCTAAAATCCATGGTTTTGCAGTAGTTGAGCTAGAGAAAACATTGGGTGAGGAAAACAGACCTGCGGCATTGACAAATACATCACCATTTCCAGCTTTGGTGGAGGTCCGATCTTGATTGAGTGCGGCTAAGGCTTGTGCTAATTGTTGTAGCTGCTCAAGAGTGAAATTTTTTGTGGAAACAGATCCTTCCACACCATTCCCAGCAGCATGAGATGTTTCTGTGACATTTGCTACCTGAGGGTTGAACCGTCCTCCACTTCGATTTCCACTAGATTGTGAGGATCTGGCATTTTGATTTCCGTTCTTGAGCCGACAACGATCCTCAGTATGCCCTCGTTTATCACAGAACTTACAATGAAACTTAAGAGTACGACACTCATCAATCATGTGTCCAGATCTGTTGCAATGTTCACATACCTTGCCTTTGGAGGACTTCCAGTTGGACGAGTGATTTTGTACTACTGTTGCAATAGAAAAATTTTCAACTGGTTTCGAATGCATCTGACGCTGGGTTTCTTCCTAGATTATTAAAGAATATTCTTGGCGAACATTAGGTAAAGGAGACATCATCAGTATATTTGATCTAACAGTTTTGTAAGACTCGTTGAGTCCCATAAGGAATTGCATTAACTTATCTCTTTCCCTTTCATCTTGATGCTCCTTGGTTCGGTTACAAGTCACTGGCGTGAGGTATATTCCAGTTCATCCCAGAGACCTTTAAGTTTGGTAAAATAAGAAGCCACAGAAATTGTACCTTGCGAGATGTTTGCAATAGATTTTTGAAGCTGAAAGATAGCTGGAGCATTTTGTTGTGAATATTGATCTTGAAGATCCTCCCATACTTGTTGTGCTATTTTGGCGTGAACAATTCTTGCTACGATGTCAGGTTCAACGAAGTGTGTTAACCATGAAAGAATCATGTTATTACATTGATTCCACAATGCAAACTCTATAGGTTCGTCATCCTAGGAGGGCATCTCATGTGTGCCATCGATAAAACCTATCTTGTTCTTTGCGATGAGGGCGTGCATCATGGATTTCCGCCAAGATTGATAATTAGATCCATTCAACTTGGTTGGTACGAGCATATGCCCTGGTTGATCTGAAAGATGAACATAATATGGATGCGATGGATCCATTGCAGCATTTTTGGTTGAAGTTTCCATCGCCATGATTGAATGGCAGCGAAACAATAGGAAAAAGGTTTATTCAGAGCACCAAGATCGATGCTTTGATACCATGTAAAATAATGAAGACATATTGGTGAATAGGATTGTATTGATCATCCGAAATACACAAGGTATTTATGCAGTATTACAACAGTTATCTACTCCTTAAACTAAGGCTGATACAACGCTATTTATATGTAAAAGAATATTCTAAATATGGCAAAGATAATTACATACAACGGTATACAAATCTTTCCTAATATTCTGATCCACTTCTTTTTGCCTACAGCTTCATTTAACCGTGATTGAGGTATCTGGGTCGCCAATAGATGGAGACTACAAATATGTGTGGCAAGCTCACAGGAAATGGGAGCACTTAGCTCTTCATCTGTTAAAAAATAATTAACATCGTAACCTTACCGACCGAAGATGCTCCCATTTTGTTGGTTTTACAAAAAAGAAAACACAGACTCAAAGCAAGTCTTTAATTAAAAGAAGTAGAAACAGTGTTGAAAAGATGGTAATGCAAAGACAAGCAAGAATACTTTTTGTAAAGGAGTACGTTTATTCATAAACAACCTTTACATTTTATATTGCTTAAAATAACAATAAAGCAGCAACTTTCGCTTAAATTAAAGCAAATTAAATAGTGCTATGTAGTACATCTAACACTTACTGACTTGCTAAAAAATAGGTCAAATTCTAACTACTTAAGAAAAGAAAATATTTATAATAAAAATTTCAAAAGATAAATGAGAGTCACGTGAAGTCCAAAAGCATATGTCTAACACTCTTCCTTGCTTTTGGAACTGCACATTCCAATTTTTTGCCTTAGAACTTGCTGACTGGAAGTGGCTTTGTAAACAGGTCAGCTAACTGATCTTCAATTTTGCAGTAAATTAGAGTTGCATCTCCATTTTGCTACACCTCCCTCAAGAAAAAAAAAAACTTAATATTGAAGTGCTTTGTCTTTCCATGAAATACTAGATTATGAGAAATTGCAATGGCTACCTGATTATCAACAAAAATCTCTACATCATTCTTTTGCTCCATGTTCAAATCACAGAGAAGCTTTTTCAACCGTAAAGCTTGATTAACGGCTGCTGTTGCTGCAATAAATTCAGCTTCTACAGTAGATTATGGAACAATTTCTTGCTTCTTCGAGCACCAAGAGAAAGCCCCTGAACCGAAACTGAAACAGTATGCTGAGATACTTTTCATATCATCAATAGAACCATCCCAGTCACTATTTGAGAATCCACATAGCTTCAAAATTTTGCAATTTTCAAACTTAACATCATAATCAATTGTACCTATAATATACCTTAAAACTCTTTTTGCTGCAACTAAATGCAACTCACTAGCACAATGCATAAAGCAAGATAAGAGACTTACAACAAATAAAATGTCAGGCCTTGTGGCAGTGAGATACATTAGGCATCCAACCAAACTTCTATAATAACTTCATCAACTTTATCAGATCCATCTTCCTTGCTCAGCTTCTCTTTTTGATTTATAGGAGTGCTTACTACTTTACACTTCTCCATATGAAATTTCTTTAAATTTTCTTTTGCATATTTCTTTTGACAGATGAACACTTCATTTTGGCTTTGTCTAATTTCCATCCCAAGAAAACAGTTCATAAGGCCAAGGTCCGTCATTGCGAAAACTTGTTTCATTTCCTGTTTGAACTCCTCAACTAACAAAGCATTATTTTCTGTCACCAAGAGATCATCAACATAAAGAGTAACTATAAGAACATCATTGTCCTTATGTTTAACATATAGAGTTGCCTCAGATAAGCTTTTTATGAAGCTTAAACTTTGCAAATGATCATCTATTCTATTGTACCAAGCCCTAGGCACCTGTTTTAATCCATAGAGAACCTTCTTGAGTAAGTAGACTTCATCTTCTTCTCCTTGTACAACAAATCTAATAGGCTAATCCATATATATTTCTTCCTACAGAACACCATTTAAAAAAGCAGATTTGATGTCTAATTGAAACACTTTCCAACCTTTTGTGTTAAGATGACTAACAACATTCTAATTATGTCCAATCGAGCAACGAGAGCAAAGGTGTCAGAGTAATTAACACCAAAAATCAGGGCATAACCCTTAACAACAAGTCTAGCCTTGTATTTGCTCATTCTATCTGTGTTGAGCTTCGTTTGAAAACCCACCTCACTCCAATGATTTTTCTGCCTGCAGGTTTGTTAACTAATTCCCATGTTTTATTCTTCTGAATCATTGACATCTCTTCCTCTATAGCTTTCTTCCACTTTGGATCTTTAAGAGTTTCTTCATGTCCAGCAAGTTCACATACTGCCACATTACACCTCTGATATATTTCTGGAAGCAGCCTTGTCCCTCCAACTAGTGGATCATCTACCAATTCATTTAGCCACTATTCTTTGGCTTGCCCTTCAGGAAAATTAAGCTCTTGTAGGAGTCTTGGTGAGTCATTCCAATCCCACTGCTCCTCATCATTGCAGTGAATATCTCTAGTAATAGTCATCTTTCCTATTTGTGGATGATACACCTTGTAGGCTTTCGAAACTAAGTTGTAACCGACAAAAATGTCCAGAGTAGATTTCTTGTCTAGTTTGTCGCGCTTATTCTATGGAACATAAATAAAACATAAGCAGCTAAATGCTTTAAGAAATTTTAGTGAAGGTTTATAACCAAACCAAGCCTTAAATAGAGTTTTATCCTTAAATGCCTTGCTCGAAAGTCGATTTTGCAGAAATGCAGCTGTGTTAGCAGCCTCTGCTCAAAACTTTTTAGGCAAATTCTTCTTATGAAACATACATCTCACCATCTCCATTACATATCTGTTCCTTCTTTCACTAACTCCGTTTTGTTGTGGCATGTAAGGAGCCGTGAATTGATGTTCGATACCAGCTTCTTCGCAATAAGAATTGAATTGTGACAAGTTGTATTCTGTATCATTATCAGACCTCAGAACCTAAATTTTGCAGCCACTTTGGTTCTCCACCATTTCTTAAATTTCCAGAAAACTCTAGCTACCTCTGACTTGCATTTCAAGAAAAAAAATCCAGCACATCCCTATGAAATCATCAATAAACATAACAAAGTGGAGACTACCTTGCAATTTTAAAGTCCTGCAATATCCGTATGAACTAATTGTAGCTTTTGTGAGGCCCTCCAAGTTGATTTAGGAAAAGGCAACCTGTTTTGTTTACCAAACTGACAAGCCTGACAATTTGGCAAATGATCAGCAAGCATTGGCAAGTCTCTTATCATATCCTTTTCCTTCATCTTTAACATGCGTTGAAGATGACAATGGTCGAGCCTCTTGTGCCAAATTTTAGTGATGTTTGTTTCTGTTGGATAGGCTACTTGCTCCTCCTCGGTTGGATCAAATGAGAAGCTTTTGCCTCTCATTTTAACTCGTACAATCTACTCTCCAGTAACATCATAAATGACACAGTGCCAATTTTCAAAGTATACTTTGAATCCTTTTTCAAGTAACTGGCTCACACTTAACAAATTTTGGTCAATATCAAGTACATAAAGAACATCAGAAATTGTTTTTGTACCTGAGCTTGTTGTAATTGCAATAGCTCCTTTTCCGTTTGCTAAAATATAGTCGTCATTGCCTATTCTGACCTTTGTGATTCCAGTAGGCTTCAAATCCTTGAAGAGAGTTATGTCATATGTCATGTAGTTTGTACAACTACTGTTGATCAACCAACACTCTGAAGTGCACCTGGTGGAAAAACATGTTGCCACAAAAATCAGATCTTCTTCATCCTGTTCAGCAACTTGGGCATCTGCTTCCTGCTTCTTGCTTTTGCAAATTACAGCCTCATATCCAAACTAGTTGCACTTTCTACACTTTGCATCAGGCCTTTTACAACATTTGAATGGTGGATGACCTGTTTTTCCACAGTGTTGGCAAGGAGGATAATTTCCGTTTAAGTTTCTACCTTTACTCGAATTGTGGTTGTTTGTAGTGTGCTCGCCACTTGAACTGGCTTGATTCTTTCTGAAGTTCTTCTTCTTATCATTCTTTTTTTTATCATGGTGCTTAACTGGAAGGGCTCTCTTGACAAAACCATTTTGTCTCATAGACTGCCTAGACTCTTGAGCCTGCAAAGAGTTCAATAGCTCTACCAAGGTGATTTTTGACAAATCCCTCGTATTCTCCAAAGTAGTTATTGATGCTTCATATTTTTCGGGCATCGTAACTAAAATTTTTTGAACAATTCTAGAATCATCAAATACAGTGTTAAGTAATCTTACTTTGTTAACGATGTCGAGCAATCTGTCAGAGTATTCTTTGGCCGTCTCAGACTCTTTCAATTTTTGCAGCTCAAACTCCCTATTAAATTGACAACTTTCATGCCTCGTACCCTTTCATCTCTAGCATACTCTTCCTTCAGATAATCCCAAACTTCTTTAGCTGTTTTCAAAGCCATAATCCTAGTGAAAATTGTATTTGAAACAGTTGTAAATAAACATGTTTTGGCCTTCGATTTTCTGGTTCGTCTCTCCTTGTGATTTTTTATCTGGGGCATGGCGGGATTGTTTGGCAACGGACCAATTTCATAATCCTCTTCCATGGCTTCCCAGGGATCTAGAGCATCCAAGTGTGCTTCCATTCTCACTGCCCACAGTTGATAGCTTTCATCGTCAAAGATGGGAAGAGCTTTAAAAAAATTACCATCTGCTTCCATTTCATAGGTCCCTTAAGAAGAGAGCTCTAATACCAATGTGTTGGTTTTATAAAAAAGAAAACACAAACTCAAAGCAAGTCTTTAATTAAAAGAAGTAGAAACAGTGTTGAAAAGACAAAAATGTAGAGATAAGCAAGAATACTTTTTGTAAAGGAGTAGGTTTATTCATAAACAACCTTTATATTTTATATTGCTTAAAATAATAATAAAGTGGAAACTTTTGCCTAAACTAAAGCAATTCAAATAGTGCTATGTAGCACGTCTAATATTTACTGACTTGCTAAAGAACACGTCAAATTCTAACTACTTAAGAAAAGAAAATATCTAGAACAAAAAATTCAAAAGATAAACGAGAGTCATGTGAAATCCAAAAGCATATGTCTAACACATATGGATTTGGAAAGTGGAAGCTTATGCTAAAAGCACCGCCTTCTACATATTCACTACAAGCCACCGTGTCCCAATCATTACAGGCACCATCAAACTTTAATTTTTCTCAACGTGCATGCGTCAAACTCTGTGCTCTTTGCCTTCTTATATGCAAAGTAGTTGGGATGGTGAAACAAGCACCACTAGTTCATCGTTGGCCAAGCTAAATAAAAGGCATTTTAAGTTGGAAACGGCAAATCCTTAAAGAGCTAAGTCACGTTTCTCACATGTTACTAGTCACTGTGCACTTTCCGGGACTTGGGACTAACAGATGGAAAGAGTGACTGCATAACATTGGACAAGAGAGCAGTGAAAATATGTCAAGGTTTTCTTTTCTCCCAGGAATTCACTCTGATATCAAATGTGGTGATAAGAACTTTCATAAACGCAGGCTCTCACAGCCTTGATGTAAACTCCTACGTGGTCCTCATTCTTAATCCAAAATTTGGTCCTCAAAATCTTAAATTCAAGACCCCTAATTATTGGCTTTTAAATTAATTCTTGACATGTGGTTGATCACAACTGTCTCATCATCTTTGTCTTTTTAGATATGCACTACAAGAAAATTGTGCATTTGTGATGGAACTTTTCCGACGGAAACAAAACCGTGGGCAATTATCGACAGACCAGCTATAAACATCGGTAATGTTGGTTGTGTAAAATAACTTTGACGACGGTCAGAAATTCCGTCGCTGAAGTAACCCAAGCGTTTTTACCGACACACGATTCCGTCGGTAAATATGTCGGTACAATCATCGGAGTCACCCTGTATTAAAACGTCATCATTAGTAAATACGATTGAAGCAAAGAAAACGACGCCGTATAGGTTTAAACGATACGACGTCGTTTTGCCGAAGGTTGAGAAGTACAGGCTGGACCATACGATGTCGTTTGGTTATGAAGGAAACGACGTCGTCTGGGTTATGGTAGGGGACGTTTAATTAAAACCAAAACAACGTCGCTTTGGTTTATTCCAAGACAACGTCGTTGTGGATATCGGTGAACGTTAAAATATAACCAAAACGATACAATGATAATGACGAGTTTAGAATAAAAACGTTGAAGAATTTTCAATCGCATGAATCATAATATTAGCACAAAGACAACTTGACGGTTGCCATAATTTTCCACCAGTTCTGGAACAACGGAAATGTCTCAATTGCTAGAGAAGAGAAGATTTTACTTTTCTGATGATTTCAGAAGATACAATACAATTCAAGTTCTTAAGAAAAGCACAGATCATTTTCCATTACCACTCTTTGCTACAAAAGTCGAGGCAAATTGAACTTACAAGTACATGACTAACGACTTTATTACTATTGCGTCGAAGATGAAAGTCTTTAGTTGCCGAATTTTCCATAATTAAAAATTTTAAGCAGAAAGATCACACCAGCTCTTCTGCTCTATCCATTCACAGATTGTCAACGTTTTGGTTGTGTGGCAGGTGAAGCAATAAATATTGAAACTTGGAAGCAAATCATGGAACTTGTAGAGGGACCACTCCGTTTTGTTACGTGTCTGGTTTCCCATGCTGATGGCTTTAACGTCGATATCAAGTCAAACATTTGCAATTTTGGTAATATTTCTTTGACAAACATTGATATACAAACCTAATTCATTCAGTTAACCCAGAAAAGGTTTGATGCCTTTTACTGAACAAGAAGTAATAAACAAAACTAATTTGGATAACGAAATGGCACTTTAAGTTCACATGTAGTAGTACTCTTTTGAAGAGATTGTAAGCCAAATGTCTTTTAATCTTCAAGTCTAGAAGGTGAGAGGCGAAAAATCAAAAGTTGCACTTATTATCAACTGTGTTACTCATGTTTTAATTACATCGTTCATGTATAAGCACCTCCTTTTTATGAGTTCCCATGCCGATTTAGCTAGCTATAAGCAAACATAATCCGAATTTGGAATGCTTTCATGTTAATCTGGATGCTTCTTAATGGTATAACAGCGGATGAACAGTGGACTCCAATCTATACTTTTAGGCTTCAACTTTATCATCTTGGATATCACAATCTATTAAAATATTATGTGTTGTGACATATGAGTGATGCACTTTCTTTATCATAGATTTTCTGATTCATTCCTTCCTGCCGTTTTTGTACACATGAAAATGGACATGCACTAGTCACAGAGAGCATTACAAATTGAAGTAGACCCACCATCACCCACATTATCCATCATTCTATGCAACCTTCAACTCATCTTCTGGTGGGATGTTAAACCAGTTAACTTGAGCCGCCAACAATGGCACTAGCTTGGTTTATAAGTCGAAAAGGTCCCTCATATAACATATGGTTATGTGTAAATATGATTGGGCTAGATACTTTAATAGTTTGTTATCTCTACTTAAGATCATAATATATATTTTTAATTGAAACCTAACTTGTAAATATATGGAGAAATGATTAAATAAAAAAATATCAAACTTCACTGGATTATGCAGGTAAGCTTGACACTGACTAATTCACTCTCGTTGAACTAAGGAAGGAGACACTCAAGAACAAAAGATAATTAATTGTTTGCGAAAGGATATATTTTATATATATGTCATTTAGTTTTGGCATTTTACATTGGACATATAAGATAATTAATATTATTATATGGATTGAAGATTGCATCTACGGTAGTAATTAAAAAGGTGTGTACTGCTACATATCCTTATCACTCAAAAAGTCTATCTCAAATATGCATCTCAGTGGATTCTATGAAATCTATCAAGATATGTGAATATCTCCTCGGTGAGTAGGAAGTCTAGGTGATTACGCTCCTTGGTGAGTAAGAAGTCCAGGTGATTATGCAAGTGGGCAATTCGGTAGTGTGTCTTCACGGCAAGCAGGGGCTGTAGGCGTACTATTGATGTTGTGTTGGTAACTGGTGAAATAAGCTTTGTTTTATTGACTGGCTGCACATAGAAGTTGGGCTGCACTTTGTCTTACGGTCAATATATGATAAGCAGTCCACGTATGTCAATAGGAGGTGCTGATATTATGTGTCTTTGAAGAAGATTACTGTTTGCAGCACATATCAAAATAATTGCTGAAGAATGTGTGTCGTGTGGATGCGGCAACTTGGTTTATATTGTTGAATAACATCAAATCAATTTATTGAGAGCTTATCAATCTGGAAAGTTGTCTTTCTCTATTTCTATTTATTATTGCTTTGGGTGAAAATAGTTAGAAAAATCCTCTGACGAGGTTAACACAAGATGGTCGTGTTAACGGGTGTGAAAATCTTTCACGTGTAGTTAGGTTGTGAGACAGTTACAAAGATTGAGTGGTACTATGTTAGATCAATCTTGTGTAATTTTATTGAACTACTGTGAAAGTGATTAATCTGAGTGAGGGCCCCGCAGACATAAGCAGAGTGTGCCGAACTGCGTTATCAAATTTCGGTGTCTTTACTATTTTGTTGTTTGCGAGAGTTTATTCTATTTTGTGAAAAGGATAATTCGGAAAGTCTGCGACCTAATTAACCACTTTGGTTTTTCAATTGGTATCAAAGAAAGGTCACCGATTCAGAACTTGGTAGCAAATTGGTGCAGATCCTAGATTCACAGACATGGCTACGAGAGAGGGTGCATCAATCACCAGACCACCACTATTGGATGGATCAAATTATCCATCATGGAAATCTCAGATGAAATTCTTTATTCAAGCTCAGAGCATGAGAGCCTGGCATTCAGTAGTACATAGTTGGACACATCCAATGATCATTGATGATAAAGGAGAGGCAGTTCAGAAAGATCCGTCTGAATGGACAAGAGTGGAAGAAGAAAG
>JAOTAX010000197.1:37079147-37094660 GCA_025629825.1 Erythroxylum guanchezii
TTATTATCAACTGTGTTATGTTTTAATTACATCGTTCATATATAAACACCTCCTTTTGATGCGTTCCCATGCTGATTTAGCGAGCTATAAGTCAATAT
The DNA here is from genome assembly GCA_025629825.1 of Erythroxylum guanchezii. NCBI lineage: Eukaryota > Viridiplantae > Streptophyta > Magnoliopsida > Malpighiales > Erythroxylaceae > Erythroxylum > Erythroxylum guanchezii. The sequence continues at coordinate 37,079,246 of JAOTAX010000197.1, forward strand.
AATCTGAATTTTGAATGACTTTCGGGTTATCTAGATGCTTCTTAACCGTACAACAGCGATGAACAGTTGACTCCAATCTATGCTTTTAGGCTTCATCTTTATCACTTTCGATATATCATCATCATTATATCATGAAATCTCGCATTAAAGTAAGGTTCTGAGGGTTTGATGGTACGTAGCCTTACCTCTATTTAGTAGAGAGGTTGTTTCCAACAGATCCACATACAAATGTGACAAGATAATATTAAAAATAATAATAATAATAATAATAGAACTTTTATTAATAAGGAAAAATAATAATAATAGTAAAGTAATAATAATAATAATAAACAAACAATAAAATAATGACAAATCGTAACTGTGTTTAAGGGTTAGGCTTTTGTAATCCTATGTACTTACATGAGTGAAGACTGAAACCTAACGAAAATGCACCTGTTTAGTTTCCTTCAACAATGACAAATCTGCAATTTTATATCGGCATATTTGATATAACAAATAGAGTTAGTATGAAGTGATGGGTTGTATTATTAAAGAAAGAAAAAGAAGGCACATCAAAAGTTGGAAAAAAGATCTTGCACTCGGTTATGTCGCGTCTCTATCAGACGATATCACCAACTCCCATGGTAGCATCTCAAGAAGTTCACACCCAAATTCACTTCTCCACTAAAATATTGATATGGGTTGTGACTTACGAATGATGCTCTTTCTTAAAATATTGATATGGGTTGTAACATATGAATGATGCTCTCTCTTTACCATAGATTTTCTGATTCGTTCCTTCCTGCTGCTTTTGTACCCCACCATCACCAACCTTATTCATCATTCTATGCAACCTTCTACTCATCTTCTGATGGGTTGTTAAACCAGTTAAACTGTGCCACCAACAATGGCAGTAACTTGGTTTATAAGTCGAAAAGGTCGCTCATATAACATCATGTTATGTGTAAATGTGATTGAGGTTAGATAGTTTAATGGATTGTTATCTCTACCTAAGATCATAATATTTTTCATTGAAACCTAACTTATAATTATAAGGGGAAATGATTAAATAAAAAATCAAAACTTTACTGGAATTATTTAATAAATTTCTTAACTAAGATCGTGACTGCAAATTTGATATAAAAGCCAGTGATGATTTGTCCCTAGATTATACGCGTAGGGTGGCGTATTCATCTCTTATTTGACAGTTGACCCTGACTAATTCACTCTCGTTGAACTATGGAAGGACACACTCAAGAACGCAAGATAATTAATCGTTTGATGTTTGATGTTTGATGTTTGCTGTTTAAACTTGATGTTTGTGCATCATTCAGAACACCAACCAAATGGCTGAAGAAATAAAAATTGAAGTGGTGATGGACGCAGAGGATGGCACTCACCCCACTTCGATTCAACTACCACGCTCAGGGACCCATTGCTGAGATGTCATGCTCCAGCACTGCCAAGTTAGCTTTTGCTTCCTCGTCTCTCATCCCTATCGTTGTTGTCTGTGTACTGTGTATATATACACCTCCTCATAGTGCTTGCTTTATGTAGTGTCCACACTCTCATCGACAACATTCCTTGTTTTTGCCATCAGTCACCGGGAAAATGGGTACCCTTGCAACTGAGAGAACAATTGTTGGATGGGCAGCGAAAGACCCATCTGGAATCCTATCTCCATATACCTATACGCTCAGGTTTTTCCACGTTTTGATACTCTTAGGATCGATGATCTTATATATTGATACGTATACATGTATAGCAAGTAGCATTATTGATGTGTCGTCTCTTATTCTTATGATGCTTTTTCTGGATAAATTGTGTTTTTGTGTAGAGACACAGGTCCTGAGGATATTTATATCAAGGTTATGTGCTGTGGAGTATGCCACAGTGATATTCACCAAGTCAAGAATGATCTTGGCATGTCACACTATCCCATGGTCCCTGGGTACTATTCTTTAGACTCTTGTTTTAGGACAGTGTCTGAACACTTACTCTCTTTAGCTTTGTTGTTTTTCAACAGCAATTCTACCCTTTTTTTCACTTTCTGATTGTATTACCTGGTTTTATGGATCAATAGCCATGAAGTTGTGGGTGAGGTGTTGGAGGTGGGATCAGATGTGGCTGGTTTCAAGGTTGGAGACATCGTTGGTGTCGGCCTTGTGGTAGGCTGCTGCAGACAGTGCAGACCATGCAAATCGGACAATGAACAATACTGCAGCAAGAAAATCTGGTCGTACAATGATGTCTACACTGATGGTAAACCAACGCAAGGCGGTTTCGCTGAATCCATGGTCGTCCATCAGAAGTAAAAATCCAAACTTTCCCATTTTGCCCTTCACAGCTTGCATAAATTTGTCTGTCATTCAAATAAATATCTTGAATAGTTTTACTGTTCTGAGAGGAGAGATGAAGAGGATGAAACCCATCACAGAAGAATTGTTGGTTTTCATTAAACTGAGTGGACAAGAAAAAACTTGTAGTCTTATTAATGAAGGTTTGACCTTTACTTAGGTTTGTGGTGAAGATACCAGATGGGATGTCACCAGAGCAAGCAGCGCCGCTACTTTGTGCTGGGGTGACAATTTACAGCCCATTAAAGCACTTTGGACTGATGGAGAGTGGACTAAGAGGAGCTATATTAGGGCTTGGAGGAGTTGGGCACATGGGAGTGAAGATAGCCAAGGCAATGGGACACCATGTTACCGTGATTAGCTCTTCCGATAAGAAAAGAGAGGAGGCTTTGGAGCATCTTGGTGCTGATGAGTACTTGGTCAGCTCAGATGCATCTAGAATGCAAGAATTTGCTGACTCTCTTGATTATATCATTGACACTGTGCCTGTCTTCCACCCTCTTGAGCCTTACCTTCCTTTGATGAAACTTGATGGGAAGCTGATCTTGTTGGGTGCTATCAATACCCCTCTCCAGTTCGTTACACCTATGGTCATGCTTGGTGAGTACTCTCTTCTCATTCATTTTGCTTGGAAATTCCAGTATGCGTTCTTGTGACAGATTACTGTACTTTGTTATTAGATGGCCGCCTAAACCTTGTTGTTCTTTGATATCTGATTATGATTTGTTGGTGATCTTTAATAGGGAGAAAATCAATCACGGGGAGCTTCATTGGAAGCATGAAAGAAACAGAGGAAATGCTTGAGTTCTGCAACGAAAAGGGCTTGAGCTCCACGATTGAGGTGGTGAAAATGGACTATATAAACACTGCTTTTGAAAGGCTGGAGAAAAATGACGTGAGGTATAGGTTTGTCGTCGATGTTGCTGGTAGCAAGCTCGATCCATGAACAAAGTTTTGCTATCAATTCTTACCAGACTTGATACAAAGTACACAGTCAAATTAGAAATGTGAAAGGGTTAATATTCTATCTTTTTGTACTTGTTTATTATACAAAGTTCAATATCTTGTGAATGTAGTGTTTGTGACAATAAAGGATGCTTGTTTTTCCAATTTTCATTTACAGGGCAGCCTGTTTTCTTGTTGACTTGATAATATCTTGGAGAAGGTAATCGGTGTATGAATTTAACAGGTGGGATTAGTTTGACTGTAAGTGTCAGGTTTCATAAGAAAACAGACAATATTTGGAATTGAATCTTGTCTTGCACCAGGCTTACGTTCTTTACTTTTCCTGCAAAAACTGGTTAAACAATTTATTACACAAAACAATACGACATTACCTCTTCCAGAAAATATCATAAAAGCATAGATAAGGAAACTTTCGATTGGGATAGGATAGCGACGAGAACCCGTCGTTTTAGGTAGCGATAGGCCTTGTTTAGACTTTAGAGGCACCGTGTCTCTTACACCCGCCAAGTTTGTCCATCAGAAAATCCTGATCATGATAATGAAATAGTTGTTTTTGTCAGGAAGCACAGGAGATGGTTTTCAAAGTTCCCTACAAGTGTCGAACTACGAGTTTGGTCGGTCGTCAAATTTCTCCAACAACCATCTTCGTCAAAATTGCATTGATGTCTAGGAATATCAAAAGATGGTGCCAAGAAATGCAAAGCAATTAACAAATCATCTTCCCAACAACAAAGCACACGGTTCGAGGGAATTGTTGGTCTTTTATGTTTTTCATGGTTAGCTTGTCTTACTCTGAACAGTCTCTTCCAATTCCAGAATTCCAGCAAGAAAGTGTTGCAAGTTATCGAGCAAATGTGGACAGTTTAAAGTATAAGCCAGACAACGAATATCCTTTTGAGTGTTACCCAGGACAGTCCTGTTGAATGAAATCACTCTTTTAGCAGCTAATTTTAACTGAACTCATAAGCACCATACAAGAATTTCTTCAAAGTTCAATTGAATTGGTTCACTTAATACCAGATTTGGGTGTTGAACTTTCATCTTCAGGAGTTGGTAGATATCGTCATATGTTATTTTAATCACGAAATTGGCCTTAGCATCAGTTATTTTAATCAGTTAAATGAGTGGTTCAATTACTAACTTGGACAGCACATACTCATAGAATTGTGGGTATTTTAGGTCACAAAGTTAGATTCTAAGGGCCTGAGGCCTTAGAGCTGAACTCATCTGAGCTAATGAGACATTTTTTACGTCGATGTCCCCATGCAACAAGCTCAAGTCAACTACTACAACTATGCAGATAACATAGCTTACTAATTATGCCCCCATCATCAAGACCAACCGACAACAAACAAGAACTATGGTCCTGGTGGAACAAACAAATAACAAAATAAGTGTATGAGACAAGACTTTGAAATGCAGATTGTTTTCGTTTGCTTGCTACCTAATAGAAAAATATTGATCCTGCTGGAACAAGCACACACTGAGGACCATGATCATCATTTTAACGGAAAGGGACTGAAGTTCTGCTGAAGAGATGGGCTCTGTACTTGGCGATCAATATCTTTCTACAAAGTGATATTTACCTTTGTCGTCGAGCATTTGTATGGTTGGCAAAGAACCACGGCTTAGTGGCCTTGGTATACGAAAATCACTGCCCTGGCCTCCATAAATCACAGCCTTTGACTAAAATATACATTCATAAAATATCTTGAAGGATTGACGCCACTTAAAATCACTGTAAAGTTCAGGGAACCAAAAAAAAATAGTAACAATGCAACCCAAGCAAAGCTATCCAATATTGCAGTCAGTACTTACAAATAGGAGAAAGGACAATGACGATGCCGATTGGGTATAAGAAAAACGTTGTTCTCTCCAGAAAGGGTAAAACTGCATTGGAAGATGTAGCCAGTGAATTGCTTAATGTAATAAGTGCATTTCTTCAATATATAACATTGAAGGATCATGGAACTGCAGGTTTTCCCCCCACTGACTACCATCACAGTTATTGAACAGCATTGAAAACCCACATATTGACCAAAGATAAGAACCTGAATGACCAATGCTATTTAACAGTCAGTCCAACCAAACTTGGAAGCATTTCTCGACTATTTAATATTTATGATATGGACAAAAACTCAATGGTCACTCCATGGGATTCTTTTAGTTTCAAAGGTTACTCCTTTTGACAGTTCTCATACAATTATCTCCTCAAAGGAAACTAGAAGAGAAGAAATTCACTAAATGTAACGAATCAGAAAGGCAAATGAATCTTAACATAAATGCACCTATCACATTAAAGTTGCATGAGACTGAAATGCCTAGTAAGGTTAGGGCACAGAAAGCTGCAACAAGAAACAGTACAAATATTTGAATTCAAAATGACACAACTAAGCTTACCATCATAGCCCAAAAAGTTGAGATAATGATAGTACGAGACTGCCACCATAAGAAGCAGGTTTGATAGCAAAACAGGTATGAATCCATGAGCTATCAGAAGAGGTGAAAGAAAATAATGTATAACTGCAAAAAAAAGAAGACAGAGAAAAGAAAGAAGAGATTTGAGGCTGCATAGACTGGGCTTAGACAAAACGTAATGTCAAAACACATTAAGATGGAACATACCATAAAGCACGACAAACAATGGAAAGAAAGAATTGCAATGCACGTCAAATGCATACAGCCTTCAGCCAGATGAAAAGAAAGGATCAGAAATAACTAATAAACTTCAGTGTAATATATAATGAACTTGTTATTTCACATCAAAATAAACATCTTTTATGTCAAAATAATCTAACAATTCAAAAACAAAACTATCCTTGCAGGCAATAATCTCTTGTATGGAAACAAGGGTATCCCTTGCAAGCCCCATAAGCAATAAGAAAATGTGTCACAATGCAGGAATCAAAAGTTTCTAGACTTGCCATTCAACCCGTTGCTCAACGACGTGACTATTAGTTGCTTCCTCCCGAAGATATGCATTAGTCAAAAACCTGCACAGAATGAACAAATGCAGTTACAATCATATGTACAGGCCTCGATCACATTATTAAAGAGGGGGATTTCAAGAAAGAAGGAATCAGCTCCTTTATGAAGAATATATCTGTTCAGAATGAGAAAATAAAGACATGGATTCCTTTTCTGAACAGAGTTCTTGCAGTACACATGCAAAAGAAAATTAAGAAGAGAAGCTTATCAAGCGTGGTTCCCAAAAATTAACTGATAAGGCACAGAGATAATGGAACTTGATAGCCGGTGAGTAGATGAATTTAAAATCTAACAAACAACGGTAATTTGAATGAATTACAATACTTGGACCTAGTATAAAGTTAGAGCCTAACCATTGCCACTAAAGTTTCAGTTTCCTCCTTCTGTAAAGTTTCAGGTTGGAATAACTAAACAGGTGAATGGATAGAAGTAACAAGATTCAAGGGCATTTAACAAGGATATGCAACATTAATAAAATGCAACTTCACTATCAATGCCAAAGGAATTCAAGATAGTGACTCTTACCAACAAAATGTAGCCAGGACTACTCCTGTGATTAAGAAATGGAAAAGCAGTACCGAGATAATGACAAAAACAGCATGTGCAGAACTATGATCATACCTGGCAAAAAAATACAAGCAGCACAAATAAAGCTTGATGGGCTACACAAGACTTTAAGATCTCATTAGACGATATTTAAATGGTAAACAGATAACAGAAGTTCAGTATATTAATGGCTTTAGTTCAAGAAAGTGCTCAATTCGTGCATGTGATATCTTGCTCAACTTGGAAGAAGTAAGACACCAAATGATCAAGATGGCTTCATTATGACACATGTATAATTATGCTCAACATTGAATATAATTCATAAACAAGTCCCAATAAAGTTCCTCCTGTCACCTTAATGAAGTTTCAATATTTACTCATTTAAGTGCTGAAGCTACAGTCAACACATTTACACAGTGAAGAGATGAAAATGCAGACAAGAATAATATGGTCAACTTACGCAGCACAATAAGCCAATGTTGCAACTACCAATAGAAGGCTGCAGATTACAACAAAAGCAGGGTCGTCACGTGCCCATTGATTCTTAGTTTCTGAGAACAAATAGGGAAATGACAATCTTTCAAATTTCTCAAAAATTTAACACCCACAACGTGTCTTAAGACAAATTCAAGTTACAACTTTTCAACACAAAAATCTACTCTACATTTCCACGATCTCAAGGATTGCATCCGACCTCCCAACATGTTTGACACAACAAAAATTGTATTATGCTTGGTCCACATGCATAATCATGCAAAGCAAATTCAAAAGCTCTTTTAGACACGAAACAAGACAAAGATCAGAAAGAGGTTGTTCAGTGGAAATGAACTTACGCTTGTGATACTTAGTGTGCTGATAGCTGCCCTGCCGCAATCATGACGCACCGCATGAGAGATGTGCAGTCACGAAATTAGAAACCTTCTTCTCACTTAACTCGGATAGATGAGAATTAAAAGATAAAAATGGACTAGGGAAACCAAACGTACACAATTTTAGGGGAGGTGCAGAGGTGAAGCATTTGCCAGAAAGTGTATTCAATATCCATTTGCTGCCACTAACCAAAAAAAAAAAACACCATAGAGACCATTAAACTAATGCATAAACAGCTTCGATCCAACTGGGGCTGAGATGAGATATAGAGGATATAGGAACACCTTAACGATTCGACGGAGATACTGAGGGAAGATGGGATTGGGGCGAGATGAGGAGGACGATGAACGTCCTGTCGCAGACGTTGGCAGCATTTACTTTATCTACTTCTTGTTGGATTGGGTGAGTTTGCGGCAGAAGATCTGCGGAGGAGTTCCAGAAGCTCTCTCGTTTCTCTCTGGCACGGAGATTTCGGGCGTAAAACGACGACGACTTATGTCTCTGAATATCCCTTTTCTTTTTTCTCTTTTGCCAAGAATCGGATTGAGCTTTGGAGCCACCAAACTTTGGGCCTATTGTCAGTTTTGGACTTACGAATATGAACAAAAGCAGGATTTTGATTTAGTGTTTTTGTCCTTTTCCCCCAATTTTCACTCTTTTTATTATTTTTTTTAATTATCACTCCCTCGTCTGCCTACTTCATTCATATGTCACGACAAGGCAAGGCTTGTGCATTATTAATAACTCCAAAAGGATTTGGTCGGTGGTTCATCGCCATATTTGTCGTGAAAGTAACTGCTGTGCGGATTGATTAACTAATTACGTTATGCATTTTACGCTCGGACTCACTTTTTTTGATCACCCATCCGTTAAGTGTCATGTACTCTTTTTAGAAGATATGTCGGGAGTGTGATTTCTGAGACTTGTTGTGTAATTGGTTTCTTCTCCCTTTAAAAAAAAACTCCAAAAGGATGGTTGTAAATAGCAATATTTTAAAAATTAGACCGGAAGTTAAATATAAGAGAATTAAAATTTAAAAGGAACAACCGGTAGTAGACTGTCATAAAAATAGATAAAAATTAAATAAAATTAAAGAATTTGAAATATTATTGAAAACGATTATCTATCGAAGAATTTAAAATTTAATTAAGAAAGATATTATTAAATAAAAATTAATTAATTAATTTTAATTTATAAGAAATTACTAATTAATAAAAATTGATCAATTAATTAATAAATTAATCGATTTTAACAAAAATTGTAAAAATATATCGAATTGAAAAATTAAAAACTTAACTAAAAAGTTAGATAATTCAAGATTTTTACGGTTGAACCGATTAATTAATTGAATTTTTTAATCATTGATAAATACAACATAAAATATATTCATATAACCACGCGTTTGAGATTAATGGGAGCTTTAAAATCAATAACTTTAAATATGATATTATTTTTAATAATGAAAAATTCAAAGGTTCTCCCTTTCTCTTTCCTACTACTCTTTCTCATTTTTTTAACTATTATGTTTATAAGAGCTTCATGATTAGATTAATGTACCAATTGTTGAGAAGTTATCTTTGATGTTATTCACATTTTCATATGATTGTATCTTTTTTGATAATTTATACAAATATAGCACTATCCAGAGTGATTCTTTTTTTTTTTGGTTAACTCATAAAATGTTCTAAGCTTGAATTGTCGGTGACGTCTTTAAGTCATTATCACGCTAAGATCAATCTCCACTCATACTTTGTAAGGTCTTGAGAGGTAGCTGAGTACTATCACCAAGTATTTAACACTGCTGCCTTTACAAGGGGGGGTCAAACTCCTAACTTTGCTTAAAAGAAGACCAACCCCTTGTTACTTTTATCGGTGGCATCCACGATCATTCTTTAATATATAATAATGGATAAAATGGCTCCAAATCTTCTGTCCCTTTTATCTAGTACCTATTCTGTTCCACTCATTCACAGTCATAAATTTTGCTGGAATTCACTAAAATTTATAGTTGTGAATGAATAAGATAGAATAGATACCGGATAAACAGGACAAAAGATTTAGATCCGGATAAAACTAACATGGAACTACAAATTTTCACAAAATGATAAGTAAGGAATCATAGCTTTCAACTATGTCATGATTGGTTGGTAAACTTGAGGACCTATGACTTAAATAATGCTTCTTTTATGCATTGTACTTCCCCTCGTAATCATTCACTCTTTAATGATCATGCAAAACATTTAACTCCAATTATATGCAAATACTTCTTTAACATGTTCTTCTTTCTTCTTTTATGTCAATGTCACCGACTCGCCGCCTTTTTCATAACCCCCATGTTCTCTTCACACTCAAGGCATAATCAATTTGGCAAATCTTATAAAAGAGCCCCTGTGATATATTTGATTATTCATCTTAGTTTTTGTGTTTTTAATTCCTTCACCTTAGTCCCTGTGTTTTTTATTCTCATTCAAGATACCCCAATTGGATATTTTCGAACAAATTTACCCTTGGAATCAAGAGATTAAAAAAAATATATTTCAATAATCTAAGGACAAATTTGTCCGAAAATACCCAATTGGGATATCTTGAATGAGAATAAAAAACACAGGAGCTAAGGTGACCGAATTAAAAACACAAGGGCTAAGATGAATAATCAAGTATATCACAGGGGCTGTTTTATGTGATTTGCCAATCAATTTCAACTAGGTAATTATCATTTGGAATGTCTACTTTGATTTGAACTTTTCTGTGGTCAACATCTGTTTGTTCTGCAGTACCTCAAGGAACTGCATCATTAACATGTTCATCTTCAATGTTCCCATCCCTGAATCCTTCATTATTTTCAACCTAACACCATACTTCCTTCTTCACCATAGTTAACTCCATCATATTCACCCCCAACCTTAAAAGAGTCAGTCAGTTAAGGGAGGATTTTAAAGGTATTATAATTATTTTTGAACATTCTCAAACATTAGGATTTTACCCTTAATTTCATTAAAATCTTAGGATTTGAATAATATTTATTTCTTTATTTTTAAGAATATCTACATAAATCTTTAAATTTTGAAAAATGTATAGATTTATTATTTATACTGATATTTTAAGTTCTTTAAATTTTAATTCTATCTTATGAACTAATATAATTTATAACATATATCATATAAGTTTATATTTTATAAGAATAAGTAAAATTTTTATAATTTTTGATAATTTGTCACATATTATGTATTTAGTGTTTTACATGGAAATTAAGCATAAGTAAAATAAATAATTTGAAATGTAATTTAACTACTAATATTATATAAAACTCAAAGGTATAACACATTTTTGTGATGTATGGATTAGATTTATTTTATACATATATTAAAATTTTCAAATACAAGTATAGTAGAATAATAGTAATTAAAAATACACTTAACATTTTAAAATATAGAAAAATAATAATTATTAAAAATGTTAACATTAACAACATTAGTCACAATAAATTTATAGTTAGTTGAGAAATTACTAAATTTTAAGTTATTAATTAAATATAACAATATCAATAAATAATCCATTATTTATGTGAGTCTATCGAAAACAACCTTTCGATCATGTAAGAATGATGCTATGTACTATTAGACCTCCTCAGACCCTGTTTTATTGCGAAACTTCAGACTGAGTAAGATAATAAATAGATAATCCATCATATATTAGATTTGAATTATTATATTTTGAATGTATTTATAAAAATTTAAAATAAAATATTACACATGAATTCATATAAATATTAAAAATATATTAGAAGAGAGGACTTTTTAACTTTATGAGGATTAGTGTTTGGAAAACTTAATTATTCTTCATCAAAGTCGTAAACACCATTACTAGAAGCTTTACGTTTGGTTAAGAATTTTCAATTAAAGTGATCAATGGAAAGCATACAAATTCACAACATGAGATCATTACAATTAGATCCAATTGAGTGAATAAAGAGATTGATCCTAGATGTCCCGTCCCCAATACGTTTCTGTTATCAAGTTGCAAAATGCTACCTGCTACCATGTATGTCAAAGATTCATATGCCATTTCAGAAGCTCTAGTTCGTCTCTGAATTCTGCAACCCAACCTCTTTTTATATATGCTTTACTTCAATTGCTAGCCTTCGTGAATCATAGATCACAGCCTTTGACTAAAATACACATTCATGAAATATCTTGAAGGGTTGAAGCCACTTAAAATCACTGCAATTCAGAGAATTTGAAGAAAAAGATTTAGCAGCAACACAACCCAAGGCAAAGCTATCAAATATCCCACCCGACACTTACATATAGGAGAAAGGACAATGACGATGCCGATTGGGTATAAGAAAAACGTTGTTCTTTCCAGAAAGGGTAAAACTGCATTAAAAGATGTAGTCAGTGCATTTCTTCAACATATGACATTGGGGGGATCATGGATCTGCAGATTTTAATCCCACTAACTACTATCACAGTTATTCAACAGCATTAAGACCCACACATTGACCAAAGACAAGAAACTGATTGGAGAAACGCAGGTTCAGAACCAAGCTACTTAGCAGTCAGTCCAACCAAGGTTGGAAAGCATTACTCGGCCGTTTATGATATAGACAAAAGGTCTATGCGCACTCTATTGGATTCTTTTGGTTTCAAAGTTTCTCATTTTAACAGTTCTCATACAAATTATCTCCTGACAGGACCCTAGAAGAAAAGGAAGTCTCTAAATGTAACAAATCAGAAAGGCAAATGAATCTTAATACAAATGCACCGATCACACTAAAGCTGCATGACACTGAAATGCTCAGTAAGGTTATAGTACAGAAAGCTGCAATAAAAACGGTGTAAATATTTGAATGCAAAATGACATAATAAGCTTACCATCATAGCCCAAAAAGTTGAGATAATGATAGTATGAGGCTGCCACCATGACAAGCAGGTTTGACAGCAAAACAGGGATGAATCCATGAGCAACGAGAACAGGTGAAAGAAAATAATGTATAACTGCAAAAGAAACAACAGGAACCTTAAGGTTGCATAACTGGGCTTAATAAAACGTGTCAAGACATATTAACATGGAACTTACCATAAAGTATGACAAACAATGGAAAGAAAGAATTGCAATGCACGTCAAATGCATACAGCCTTCAACCGGGAGAAAAGAAAAGGTCAGCAAAAACTATTTAACTTCATTGTAATATAATATTAAATGAACCTGTTATTTCACATAAAAGTAAATCTAAATGATCTGGAAATAGTCTCATAACTAAAAAACAAAAGTATCCTTTCAGGCAATAATCTCTGATATGGAAACAAGCCTATCCCTTGCAATCAAAGAAACAACAGAAACATACTTCAAATAATGGAACCCAAAGTTTCTAGACTTACCATTCAACTCGTTGTTCAACCACATGACTGTTAGTTGCTTCCTCCCGAAGATATGCATTAGTCAAAAACCTGCACGTAATGGATGCAGTTACAATCATCTGTACAGGCCTCAATCACATTACATAAACAGAGCGACGCCACGATGAGAAGGAATCAACTCTTTTATCAAGCATACATATGTTCACAAGAACATCCTTTCCCGTCATAACAAATCAAAATTTTCCGTAACCTAACCATACAACTATTATTTGAATGAGTCACAATACCTAGACCCTGTACTGTTTTGTAAAGTTAGTGCTTGAGCATTGAAACTAAACTTTCAGGATCATCTTTCCATTTAATATTTCATCTCCGACCCACAGGATCAGGTTACAATAATGAAACAGTTGAATGAATAGAAGACAAAAGTTCCAAGAGTAATTAACAGGAAAATTCAACGTTGATAAAATGTAACCTCACTATCAATTGTAAAGCAATTCAGGAGAGTGGCTCTTACCAACAAAATGTAGCCAGGATTACTCCTGTGATTAAGAAATGGAAAAGCAGTACTGAAATAACAACGAAAACAGCATGTGCAATACTATGATCATACCTGGCAAAGAAAAGAAGGAAAAACAATCAACAATTATAGCTTAATAATCTAGACAAGAATTTCAGATCTCATTGAACGACAGTTAAATGGTAAACAGATGACAAAAGTTCAGTGCATTAAGTGCTTTTGTTCAAGACAATGCTCAATATCAGAACTGTTACAACCAAAATCAAGTACTGCTTTGTGGTGCATGTTATATGTTGCTCAACTTGGAAGAAAATATCAAATGATCAAGATAGCTCATTATGAGACATGTATAACCATAATCTTAACATTGAATATAACCCATAAACGAGTCCCAAAAAGGTTCCTCCTGATACCATAATGAAGTTCAAATATTTAATCATTACATGCTTAGGTGACGGTCGACAAATTTACACAGTGAAAAGATGTAAATGCGAACAAAAATAATACGGTTGACTTACGCAGCACAATAAGCCAATGTTGTAACTACCAATAGGAGACTGCAGATTACAACAAAAGCAGGGTCGTCACGAGCCCATTGATTCTTAGTTTCTGAGAACAGAGAGAAAAATAACAATATTTCAAATTCCTCTTTAACATTGCAAAAACTTACACTCACAGCAAGTGTCTTAAGACAAATTCAACTTACAACCTTGCAACACAAAGATCAAGTCTACAGTTCTAAGATCTCAACACCCCCAAACATGTTTGTAATTGCTTTTGTTTGAGGAGGAGGAGTGATTTATATATAAGTTGAAATCTTGAATCCTTTCTCATATATAAACTACTCTTGTGCATAACTTGGCCCCTTCAATATGTCAAAAGTGGTTGGCTATTGGTTGCACGCTTCTTCCATTTATTCAACAATTATGGCCACCGTTTTTTGCCTTGGCCTCTTCCATTTTGTCAACAATAGTGGCCACCGTTTAGAAAAATTTTGGACAGATGCTTAGGGATTTCAGCTATAAATAGAAGGGATGGTTGCAGACTTAAACACACCACTCCTTCCTACAAATCCTCCTATCCTCTCTTCAATTATTTTCTGTATACTTATGAGTTTTAAAAGCCTTTTGTTCCAGCCTTTGTACTTGTATACATTCTCCACATATTAGTAAAATGGGACAGAACACAAAGATTTACGTGATTCGGTCAATATGACCTACGTCCACGGCCGGGGGGTGAGCAATTTTACTAATATGTGGAGAATGGGGCATTTTTTTCTTAACAACTGCTAAGAAAAAATGCCCTTGGATCGGATACCGATTGAATTTAATAGCCCAAAAAATAGTAACTAAAATAAAGATAAACAAAATAAAATGGGACAGAACACAAAAATTTACGTGGTTTAGTCAATATGACCTATGTTCACGGCCGGAGGGTGAACAATTTTACTAATATATGAAGAATGTATACAAGTAAAAGGGCTGGAACAAAAGGCTTTCAAAACTCATAAGTATACAGAAAATAATTGAAGAGAGGATAGGAGGATTTGTAGGAAGGAGTGGTGTGTTTAAGTCTACAACCATCCCTTCTATTTATAGCTAAAATCCCTAAGCATCTGTCCAAAATTTTTCTAAACAGTGGCCATTATTGTTGACAAAATGGAAGAGGCCAAGGCAGAAAACGCTGGCCATAATTGTTGAATAAATAGAAGAGGCATGCAACCAATAGCCAACCACTTTTGACATATTTAAAGGGCCAAGGCATGTGCATGCAACAAATCTCTCTTTGTTCATTTTCGACGTGGGACTTGTTAATCATTTTGACACTTC
>JAOTAX010000197.1:37095793-37107401 GCA_025629825.1 Erythroxylum guanchezii
TGGACTTTTGGAGAATTAAACGAGGGAGACTAGAGAGTAGCCATTAGAGGTTGAATTAACAACAAGAACAAGAACAATAACAACAACAATAACAAAAAAACAACAAACTAGTAAAAATTCTGCTGATACATAAGGTCTAGAGAGATCCAGTAATACGTAGCCTTACTTTTAATTAGTAGAGAAGTTGTTTTCGATAGACCCACATTAATATATATGTAAAATATACATATATATAATAAAGTAAATAAATAAAATAGACATAAAAGATATTAGTGATAAATAAAAATAAATAAATAAAATATAAAATATAAAATAAGTTATAAAATAAATACTAAAATAAATATTAAATAAGGTAAAGAATAAAGATTAAAAATAATAAAATAATTAATAAAATAAGTAGATAAATACACAAACAAGAAAGAAGACAAATAAATAAATAAATAAATAAATCAAACAAGCCATTATGAGAAAATATTTAAGCTAAGTAAGAAAAAGTTTAAACTAAATAATTAAGAGGAAAGTACCACACATTAAAATTTTAAGCTAAGTATAAGATATAAGACTTGTAAAAAAAAGTTTAAAAGACCTATAAGAAAGAGAAAAGCCTCTCTACGTGAGATCTTTTACTTGTATTATAGTACGTCAAAGTTTTCTATTGAGTATCATGTCCTTGATAAGTTCCAGCAGAGCTATATCATTATTGATCACCTCTCTCTAGTTCTTCTTTAGCTTTTTTTTCTTACAGTTTTTAAAGTACAATTTTTTTTGCATCTTCATACTAGAGTGTAAAGTTGTCTTCTTTTAACATATCCGAACCACCTAAGACTTCTCTTTTAATTTTTCAATAATATTAGCCACCTTTACTTTGTCTCTTACTATTATATTCCTGACCTTATCTTTTATAATAAGGCTGCACATCCAACAGAGCATCTTTATCCCCGCCTCCATTAACTTATTGCTATGCACCTATTTGATGGGTCAATACTCTACCCTATAGAGCATGATCTGCTTAATTGCTAAACGGTAAAATTTATCTTTTAGCTTGAGTTATATCTTTTTGTCATATAAGACTCCTGATGCTCTTCTCCATTTAAGCCACCCTAATATGATACAATAAACTATGTCTTCATCGATCTCCCCATTGCTTTGGATGATAGATCCTAGATACTTAAAACACTCTTTTTGCAGTATAACTTATGAACTAATCTTTACCTCCACATCTGAAGCCACCTTTGGCCCGAAAAGTTACAATATAAACATTTAGTCTTAGTCTTACTCAATTTAAAGTCCTTATATTATAAAGTATCCCTCCAAAGTCCTAGCCTAACATTGACGTCCTCTTGTCTCTTCCACAAAAACAATAGTAGCACCCCTTTGGATATTTTTGGTGAGCTCATCCATCATTATTGTAATATAAAAAGGGGTTCAATGAAAAAACTTGGTGTAGCCCAATATAGATAGAAAAATGTTCTTTATCTCCTCCTATCGTCCTTGCTCTAGTCTTTACACCTTTAAACATCCCTAATAACTCGTATACAGGTCATAGAAACTCCTTTAGCTTTTAAATACCTCTACATGATTTTCTTACGTACACTGTTATATGCCTTCTCTAAGTTAATAAAAACCATGTATAGGTTGCACTGTCTTTTCCTATAATACTCTCCATTAATCTTCTGAGGAGATATAAAGCTTCTGTCATGGAACTTTTTGGTACGAAGCCAAACTGGTTCTCCTAGATAGGAGCATCTTTTCTCACTCTCCTCTCAATCATCTTCTACTATAAATTTCTGGTCTAGCTAAGTAGTTTGATGCCTCAATAGTTGTTACAACTTGGATGTCTCCTTTGTTTTTGTATAGAGGAATTAGCATACTAAGTCTCCACTCCTCCAATATTTAGTGGACTTAAGGATCACATTAAAAATCTTAGCTAGCCAAGTAAGCCACTTCGTTTAGGCTTTTCAACACATCTATGGGTATCTTTTTAGGCCCTACTACCTTTTCACTCTTCATCTCTCTCAAAGCTCTTTTAATTTCTTTTCTTGTAATATGTTGTCAACAAGTAAAGTTACAATGCCTCATGGACCTGCTAGTATCACCTAAAGAGATGTTGTCCTTTGTGCCTTCATTAAAAAGGATATAGAAGTATCTCTGCTATCTTTTCTTTATGTCATTTTCAGCCACGAGCACCGTCCTGCTTCATCTTTTATACAACGAATTTAATATAAGTTTCTCTCTTTTTGTTCCTTAGATCTCACCAACTTAAATATATCATTTTCTTTATCTTTAGTTTCTAATCTTTGGTATAAATTTTTTAAGCTCTATTTTTGGCTTTTGAGATTATCTTCTTTGTCTCTTTCCTTGCTAATACGCAACTTTCTCTATTAACTACTCTCTTTACCTCTATGGTGCTATCTAATAGAGTTTTATATGCCCTTTTCTTGATCTTAACCTTTTCTTGTATATCTTCATTCCAACATCAAGGCTTCATTTTACTACCCCTAGGCCCTTCAGAAACACCTAATATTTCTTTAGTTATATTCCTTAAAAGAGTTACAACTCTTTCCTACATATGGTTAGGATCAATTTATATTCTTCTCCATATGTTACTTTATCCCTAAATTATTCCATTGTATCTCCTTTCAGAATCCACCATTTGAATTTGGTTCACCTCTTAGGACTTCTCTTCATCCTCCAACCCTTAATTATAAGAACCATAACCAATAATTTGTACTGAGTTGATAATTAAGCGTTAGGTATCACATTGCAATCCTTGTAACTAGGTCGATTGCTTCGGCTTATAAGGAAGTAGTACATTTGAGTTTTCATGGTTCTACTTTTAAAAGTCACCATATGTTCCTATTTTTTATTGAAAAAAGAATTAGCTATTACCAACTCAAACGCTACCACAGGATCTAATAAAGCAGTCCCACTATCATTCCTATCACTATACCTGAAACCCCCCATGAGCTCATGAATATCCGTCTGAGATTACCTCTATATGACCATTAAAGTCTCCTTTTAGATTAACTCTCTTGTCAGGGAGGATCTGTTGAATCACCTCATCTAGATCTTCTTAAAATTAGAGCTTAAGTTGTTTGTCAAACCCTACTTGAGGTGCAAAAGCATACAACACATTAAAAACCACACCTTTCACTACAATCATTAAGGGTATAATCTATCATTACAGTCTTTACCCCATAATATGATGTATGAGTTCCTTTACGACTAAGATACCTACCCCATTATATTATCTAGAACACCTTAAATACCAAAGTTTGAACCTATTAATCTATTATACTTTAGCCCCTTTCTAATTTGTCTATTGGATGCATGCTATACGAATCTTATATTCGTCTAAAACCTCCACTAATTCTAAAGACTTCCCTGTAAGGGTCTCGACATTCCAAGAACCTATTCGTAATTTGTCAACATCTTCTCTTCTTTTAGACCCAAAACTCATTAAAGGACTAGCGCTTGCGCTATCATCAGAAGTCAAAGTCATCATTCATACCCTAATGCCTAAAGTAATCTATAGAAGACAAGCCCAATAAGCCCCTAAAAGACTTTAATATTACTTAAGAAAGGAAACAAAGATTGATCTTAAATCCCAAAAATAGGCACAACATTAAAAGGTTGTGAAAATCACAAGTACACACAATCGTAAGCAAATTAAAATTTGATGATCCAAAATGTGAATAGGCTTCTGTAGAATGTTAAAATATAGCACTAGATAGTTAAAAAGAACAAACAAAATATTTAAAATTATAAATACAAAAGAACTTAAAACTTTTAATGGTTCAACAAAGACTAAAAAAATGAAATCCTAACACCCAAAGAGTAACAAAGCAACCATGAGCAATCATAACATGAAACTAATCACAAGTGCGTCCAATAAAGAAGAAAAATTTATGAGATGCCAATTAATCGAAGAAGGTAAAACCATTGTTTTGAAACTCGGACCGGCCATCGAACTGGAGGCCTTACTGGTCACCGGTTCGACCGGTTCAACCACTGGTTGAACCGGTGTGACGTCATAATTATGCAATAATTATATTTAATTATATATAATATTAATAATATTAAAAAATAC
Organism: Erythroxylum guanchezii; assembly: GCA_025629825.1. NCBI lineage: Eukaryota > Viridiplantae > Streptophyta > Magnoliopsida > Malpighiales > Erythroxylaceae > Erythroxylum > Erythroxylum guanchezii. Next base: position 37,099,884 of record JAOTAX010000197.1, read on the forward strand.
AAAAATATACCCAAAAAAATAAAAATAAAAAAATAAAAATTTTATTGAACCATTGGTAGGACCGGTCGAACCGTACCGGTCCGACCGGTCAATTGATCGGTTTTGACCGGTTCTCACTGGTTTAATTGAGAACCGATTTTTAAGGGTGAACCGGACAGGATAGCCGACCGGTCACTGGTCGAACCGATCGGACCGGCCGGTCCGGTCTGGTTTTTTAAACAGAGGGTAAAACAATCAAATCGATTTGTTCTGTTTAAGAAGCCATACACTAGCTCTATTTATTGTCGTTGAAGTTAACACCACTTAACATAAATTCCTTAATTGTGGGGCTCACTTCGAATATACAAAAGAAGAAAACAAGGCACAAGGTTTTCTAAAAGCCAGATGAGGAAATGTCTAGAAAAGGATTGAAAATAACAAAAAATTTTGCAATTCTTGATTAGATCTAGATAAAATGAGGGATACTCGAATCATTGACAAAAGAACAATCAATCAATAAAAAGTTGACACAATCTATAATGTTTGTATAAAATGGAAAGCCACAAAGGAACATTGTAGAATTTAAGATTTGAACCAATTGGACAACTAAAGACCCCTAACAAAGGTCATAGAAGAAATCAAACACATGTTTTCCGGACCTAAAACTGAAAATCTCTCTATTTCTCTAAACTTGTTGTAAGCTCGTTCCTACAATTAAAACAAAATTCACACAAAGGCTTCAACAACATCATCTTTTATAGAGGAGAGAATTTAACCCTTTAACAAAGAAAGATTTCTTTCGTCTTGTTTTCTTTCTTGGTTGTTGTTAGTTTCTTTTATCTTAACATGAACTAAGTTAGGCTAAATCTAGATGGTAAGTTAGGCTAAACCTAGATGGGATAAACAATAGAAGCATTATTTTAAATTAATTCTTTTATTTAATGAAAGACTTAATTTTTATTACAGAATATTTATGAATATATATTGTAATTGAATTAAAATATGCTAGGAGATTATTCATTTGAAACTTGATTATCTATTAGTTGCTTCAATCTTTTTTTTTAAATTTTGGTGTGGTATTTTATATTAGTTTAATTAATTATTCCTTTTTAATTCAATCATCCGTTTCATAAAATTAGATAATAAAAAGATGGTTGTGGACCCAGTAGATGTTGACATATATTTTCTATCTTAAAATTTTATTTTCTTACTTTTAGTTATTAAAAATTAGATATATTATATTATATTATATTATATTATTCTCTCTTTTTAATTTTCTCAACCTTACCCTGACCAAGCACTACTCCACCTTAACCTCTACCACTATCCTTTTCATTCAGAAGTCACTTCTCTTCTCTGTCTATAACTTGATTCTTCATTTACAAATTTATAAGCATTTGTATCAAACTTATACTCCAATCTCCCAACCACTTCTCTTCTATAAACCTCTATGGATTTACTCTAACTTTCTCAGCTTCCAAGCATAGATTTTATCAACAACTTAATTAAATCTTATAGGAGTACTCTTCTAACAAAAAATTGACTCATTATACATCTTTGATGTAGATCTATTTATTTAATTACCATTAACAATTTTTAAAGAAGGATGAGAACTTTTGTTGAATGCCTTTTTTAAATACTTCTCTCCAGTTTTATTTAAAGCTTATGGGTCGTACATTATCACAAATTTGTTTTCTTTGCTTTATTTCTTCAGAAAAAGGAAAGTAGAAGATTAACATTTATGAAGGTATTTCAACTAACCTTAAGAAGATTAAGGCTATTTAAAAGTGGCTAATACTTGTTAACTTGAAACAATTAAGGGATTTTCTTGGCTTAGCTGGTTAGTATAGATTATTTATCAAAGGGTATATTCAGTTAAACAAACCTCTAACATGGTTACTTTAAAAGAATGCATTTTATTATAGTTGGAAGGTGGAAGTGGCATTAAACTTTGAAGAAGCACTACTCTTAAGTGTTAGCTTTATATTATTTTAATCAAGAATTTGTCATTGAAGTTGATGCTTATGGAATTGGGATTAGAGTTTTTTTAATGCAAAATAATCAATTCATTACCTTTTTTCTCTAATAAGTACTTGCATTTTTAACATATAGTTAAAAAAGCAATTACTTACATTAATAATATACATTAAACAATAGTCATCCTATCTCACCAGAAGACACCATAAGAGCCTTAGATATCTTAAGGAGTAGAAAATTACAAGTCCCTTCCAATAGATATCACTACTTTGTTGAGAATACCCACATGTGAGTGTCCCATATCGAATAAAGAAGGGAAAGAAAACTAACATATAAGCCTAGTAGGATACTTTACCTATTGCCAACTGATTTTAGGATGAAACCTCATTTAGGCTTATGTGTAGTCTAACTTTCCTCCTTGTGTGGGCCCCCAGGCTTATTGCAAATTTAACATAGTATAAGAGCCTTGTCTGATTTAAGGGCCTGTTCTTCTTCCTGGAATTTTTTTCCCTTGCTATTCCTCTCTGTTTAGAACAGTGAATGACTAAGTTTGTACTCACCCAAAACAATGTGTTTTTCCTCTCACCACCCATCTAACCTATTTCAAAACTAACCGACGACCTTACCTGTAACAAACTCGACATCATCGTTGTAGCCATGTTTCGCCACACGCTGCCGCAACCTATCAGCTTCTGACGCACATAAAGTCCACGCGCCACCTTCTGATCATCTTTTCGTCTCAAGTCTTGGACCACTAGTGTCGTCAGCTCCTGTTTATCCTCCCAAAGGTATTTGACATCTGGTAGCTCGTCAAAAAATAAGCCAGAAGTCCCTAGTTGTTTCGAAATCCTACCTGTTGATATATTTTTCATTGTCTGAGTGTTTCTAAAGAAGATGAATGGGAAAAAGGTAACCCTATCAAGCTATGATAATCATTCACTTTAAGTCAGTCCCGTAAAACTTGATGGAACCAATTATCTTGCTTGGTCAAGATCTTGTTTAATGTTCATCAAAGCTAGAGGCTTACAAGGTTACATTAACGGCAATACTCAAAGAATTGATGTCAATGATCCTCATTATAATCATTGGGAGTCTGAAAATTTCCAAGTGATGTCGTGGCTTACAATTCAATGCAACCGAAGATTGCTCGGACATATCTGTTACTTAACACAATAACAAAGATATGGCAAGCTGCTACTCTAACGTACACTCAAGTAGGTAATAAAGCACAAAATTTTGATATTCGTAATAAACCGCATAACACGAAGTAGGAAGATATGACTGTATCACAGTACTTTGCGAAGCTATGTGAATTATCGCAAGAACTAGATTAATATCAGGATTTTCAAGCAGAATGCTCAAAAGATGCTGCTAAATTCTAGAAAATGATAGAGTATTTGATTTTTTTAGAAGGTCTCAACCTAGAATATGATCATATACGAGGTATTATACTTGTAAAAGAGCCTTTCCCTTCAGTACAACTTGCACATTCTATCATTCAGTTAGAAGAAAGTAGAAGAAATGTTATGCTATATACAACTATTGTTGAGAAAGCAAGGGTTCTACTAAGAAGCCAAAATCTGATAAGAATCACTTGCACTATGATTATTGTGGAAAATAATGGCATACCAAAGAAACCTGTTGGAAACTACTTGAGCAACCAAATCAGAGTCGTGGAAAACGCAGCGACTTAATGGTATGCTCACTTAGCTGAAGGGAATGAAGCATCTGAAGCACCGTCAACTGGAGTTTTATCCAATGAGGAACTTCAGAACTTACGACATCTTCTCTTAAAATTGGACTCTTCTTTCACATTTAGTAGATCAAATATTGCAAAATCAAGTATTTTGTACTCAAATCCTAAAGTCTTGGATTATACATTCTGGAGCTAACAGACATATGACAGGCTCTCAAAACAGAATTTTAGCATATTCTTATAAAAAAAGGGATAATCTTAGAATAGCAGATGGTTCCTTTTCCTCCGTATCTGGTATATGTTCTGTTAACTGTACTTCCAATATCACTTTATCATAAGTTCTTCAAGTACCTTAATTTCTTATTAATCTTCTCTCTATCAGTTCTATCACTAGGATCTTAATTGCAAAGTTTAATTTTTTCCTAACTATTGTGTTCTTTAGAACCTCCACATAGGGCAGAGGATTAGAACTGGTAGACTATAGGATGACCTATATGTCTTGGAAGAAAATCCCATGACAATTGCTCATCAAGCATCTCTTGGGAATGATGTGATCAATAAGGAAATTCTACAGTGGCACAGACAGTTAGGACATCCCTTATTTTTTGCTCTAGAAAAATTATATCAAAGCTTGTTTAAAAGAACTTTTAATTCTTTGTTTTATGTTTTATGAAGCATGTAAACTATCCAAACACATGAGAAGTTCTTATCATTTATCTAATAATAAAAGTTATGTTCCTTTTATAACAATTCACTCCGATGTTTGGGCTCCTATTCAAAATCCCTCTCTTTCTGGCCATAAACGATTTGTGATCTTTATTAATTGTTGCACAAGATTAACTTGGGTTTATTTGGTGAAAACTAAGAATGAAGTGTTTTCATTCTTTTAGTCTTTTCATAAAATGATTTGCACCCAACATGATGCTAAAGTTAAAACCTTGAGATATAATAATATATTGGAGTACATGATGGAAAATTTTGTGCTTATCTAGATTCTTATGGAATAATACATCAAACCAGTTGTGCCTATACTAGTGAATAAAACGGAGTTTCAAAAAGGAAGAATAGAAATATTCTAGAGGTAGCTCTATCACTCATGTTCACCATGAAACTTCCAAAGGGATATTAGGTGATGCTGTCCTTTCAGCTGTCTATCTTATCAATAGAACACCACTTCGAATTTTAGACATTAAAAGCTTGTAAAAATTTTGCAATGTAAAAATTCATGTACAGTACCTCCAAGAATATTTAGTTGTATTTGCTTTGTTTATGCTCAGAATGTAGGCAATTTAGAGCCTAGAGCTTTGAAGTGTGTATTTATTGGATACTCTCCCACATAAGATGGATATAAATGTTGTCACCCCCCCATCTAAGAAATACTTTGTAAGTATGGATGTCACTTTTTTAGAGGTTGATCCCTATTTCACCATACAATAAACTCCTCTTCAGGGGGAGAATGAAAGAGAAGAGGTGTTGCTTGATAATGTAATCTAGGGAGAGAGAAAAATTCAAGGGGAGAAAACTAGTGTGATTCATGAGCATCAAAGTAGGTGCTTAGATAGATTAGATTTGCAAACATACTCAGAATGAGAAAAGACAAATAAAAGCCATCATACAGTCTATGCCATCCTCTTCCTTCAAAAATACTAGTGAGTTAGAATGTGATTTATCTAATGATTTAGATAAGCCTATTGGTCTTCGGAAAGGTGTTAGAACTTGCAATAAGCACCCAATTTCTAACTTTGTTTCCTATGACTCACTATCTCCTCCTTATAGAGCCTTTTTCTTGTCTCCTCTATTTCCATTCCACAGGATTGGAGAGAAGTAATGGAAAATGTCTATTGGAAAGAAGCTATGGTTGAGGAAATGAAGGCCCTGGCAAAAAATGAGACCTATGAAATCGTCACTGCTCTAGAAGGAAAAAAGATAGTTGGCTATAAATGGGTATTCATAGTGAAGCATAAGCCAAATGGATCTACTGAGAGATACAAGGCGAGATTAGTGGCTAAAGACCTTACTCAAACATATAGAGTAGACTATCAGGAAACCTTTGCTCCTCTTGCTAAGATGAATACAATCAAAATTCTACTCTCTTGTGCAGCTAACTTGGATTTGGACTTACAACAATTTGATGATAAAAATGCTTTCCTTTATAGGGATCTGGAGGAGGACGTGTATTTAGAGATTCCTCCTGAGTTTGAAGACGAGAAGACATAAGGGAAGGTTTGTAGGCTAAAATAGGCCTTGTATAGGCTAAAGCAATCACCTAGAGCATGGTTTGAAAAGTTCAGTCAGGCTATGATTTCTTTTGATTATCACCAGAGTAATGTGGATCATACCCTATGTTGGATCCCACTTATTTCCAGAACCCAACTCTTGCTTTGATACCATAATTGTTAGATCCCCCTTGTTTCCGGAATCCAACTCTTGCGAAAACATGAAACGTGAGTGTATTCCCATGAAATCTCCTCACAATTTGTTTAATGACGTGCCCATACAAATCAATCACCATAATTCAGCTCATTTCTCCTAATTCAGAACATATTTTGGGAAACTTTAAACCATAATTTCAATTTGACTTCTTCAAAGAAATTGAAGCTATAAGTCTCTAGTTTGTTTTGAAGCAAGAACATCTTAATCAGAGCTCTATAGCTCAAGATATGCTTAAAAAACCAAAGTGTGTTCATACCCCAATTATGCTCTCCCAACCGATCCCTCATTTTCTTTTCATCACACTTTTTCAAATCAACTCCAAAAGATACCAATTTTCATGGAGAGATAGGAAAAGGTGTTAGGAATCCATTTCTTCAAGAATAACTTCATTTGGAGGACGGATTATGAAGTTATGGCCAAAAGAATCTAACATGTTTATACCCTCAATCATATTGTACCTAACTTGGCGCAAATGCCATAACTTTCAATAGAGATATTGGATTGAGTTTGTTCTTAGACTGTTTGAAAGACAACTTCTAGATATACAACTTTCGTGAAGATTACAAAGTGAGATTCTACCTCTAAAAGGGTCAAAATTGTGGTTTACTGTAGCTGTCCCGTCAATGTCCGTTTAACGAACATTGTCGGGCCTGAGGGCTCTATTTCACCTGAGAAGGTCCGTTTAACCAATATAAAGTCCGTTAAATAGACATGGGCGATACTGGGGGTCATTTTTTACCTGAGAAGCTTCGTTTAATGGACATAGGGGTTCCCCAAACCCCTCCAAAGCCTCTCCAATGCTTCCTACATTTAATCTAACATCATGTTCACTCACAATCCTCCCAAATTCAATTCTTCTAGTACAAAATCATTTCATATCAATTCAAACACCAAATTAATCTCATAAAACTCTCTAATCTCATCTCATTTGATTCATCAAAACCACACATTCCCATCATTTACCATAGTTGTTCTGTGCATACATTCCATGCAGCATCACATCTTGTAACGCTCATATCTTTTCACTCCGGTATCCAAAAATTTCAAACTTTATATCGTTGGAAAGCTAGAAAGATCATCTATAACTTTCAAGAGACAACTTTGGCTAATTCTACATAAATCGATACAATTTTTTCTTTGAGTTTAGAACACAATTTTCTCTTATGAAAAACTTGAAATTTGTCCCAAATTCACTTCCTTAACTAAGGCAATATCATTCTTATCCATTTATAATTCCTATCCTTCTTTTCCATAACATCTCACTTATGTATATATATATATATATATCAATAATTCAAGTTCAAAGTTCATCAACTCAAGTGGATAGCTTCTTCAAATATACTTAATTCCAAATTAACCTCATCCATACACAAATTCACATTTCAAATCCATACACAAATCCATATTTTATTAACATCATAAATAAGAGTTTT
>JAOTAX010000197.1:37113121-37142255 GCA_025629825.1 Erythroxylum guanchezii
CCCACCAAACTTTGGGCCTATTTGATCCTAATGGACTTAACGGAGGTATTGCACTAACAAACATCGCTAATACTGAACGAAATTTTTAAATGGAAGTAATATTTATAATTGATTTCTCAACCACTCTTTAAGAATTTAGAAAAGCGTTATTGAAGGTTTAATATAATTAAAATATTCAATCGGTTTGTTCAGTTTAATCTTAAAATTTTAAATCATCTAATTTTTTATTTAATTTTTAATTTTTCGATTTAATTTATTTTAATAATTCTTGTTGATAAAAACCTATCTTTTTGTTAATTAATCTATTAATTTTCTTAAATTAATAGTTTTTTATAAACTAAAATAAATATATTAATTTTCATTTAATAATATCTTTTTTAATTAAACTTCAAATTCTTTTATAAATAAAAACAATTTTTTCAATCATATTTTAAATTTTTAATTTTATTCAATATTTGACAATTTTTATAATGTTTGACAATTTTTATAACTGTTTAATATCGGTTGAATCTTTTAAATTTTGAATCTCTTGCCTTAATTGTTTAAGTTTCGGTCCAATTTTTAAAATATTGCTCTAAATTTTAAAAAATAATATAAAATTATGTAATTAAAAATAGGAATATTTCATTTAGTTAGGAATAACAAATTATACATTACTCTTTAATTTTTAAGAATATCAAATTATACAGTGCTTAATTTTTAAAAAATTTTAATTAAATAACTATTTTAAAAAAATAAACAAAATAATAAAGAGAATATTCTTAACACAAAAAAAAAGATTTTTAATCCAAATAATAAAGAGAATATTCTTAACACGAAAAGAATATTTTCCTTAATTTTCTCCATAATTAATTATGTTTTAAAGTCACCTAGCGACTACCTAACTTCACCGACCGCCTTAACTGAACGAACAAGTCTAATCGAGTACAGAGTCCTAGACTCCTAGTACACAATCGTACCAGTTCCGTCACTCAATAGAGAAACAAACCTTATACAGGGAAAATTAAGAAGTTGATATTTTAACTGAAACCGTAAAACACTGCAAGAAAAGCTAATTTTTCTTTTTCTTTTTCATCTCATAAGCTCCTGCCTTCTAGACTCTCTCTCTCTCTTTCACTCTCTGTATATATACATCTAAATAATGATTCAAATTTACCAGATCGTGAATTTGAAATTAACTAAAATAATTATTCTTGAGTCTTGTCCAATGCTATTTTTAACTCCTTTGTTGTCGACCAAAACGGTCCCCTCTTTTACCAATTGCCGCCATGTACTCGCTCACTTCCTTCTTTATCATGTCCTGTATAACTGCTAACATTTCGGCCCCAAACGCCGTCGTTTTGCATTCAAAAGACTTCTGTGATATTTCTTTTTGAGACAACTCCTGCCTTGCGGACTCTGTCCCGGGTAGGGAGAGCGAGAGAACCGTCGAGACTTCGTCGTTGGTGGTCCTAGTTTTAGCTCGTGATTCTGACTCCACCTGATCAGAAGCTAACGGCGTTAACGGCAGTCCGCAGTCGCTAACGTCGGATCCAGACGGAGTTGGACTTTGAGATTGAGGAGTCAAAACCGTTACGCCGTCTGGCTTTTTCAACGGCGGTTGTTGCTCTTGCTCTTCCATCAAACCACCTTCCTCAATGATCGCCGAGTATTTTCTCTTCAATGTCGAGTTCCAGTGGTTCTTAACAGCGTTGTCGGTTCGGCCATTCAGGAACCGTGCTATCGTCGCCCACTTGTTCCCATATTTGGCGTGAGCTCTCATTATGATCTCGTCTTCCTCTTGCGTGAAAGACCTGTGTTCAACCTCCGGAGAAAGTTGATTGCACCAACGAAGCCGGCAAGATTTCCCTGATCGACCGGGTATCGACTTGGAGATCAATGACCAGTTACGCGCTCCGTGCCTTTGCACCAGAGTCCGCAACAAATGATCTTCTTCAGGACTCCATGGTCCTTTAACCCGATCTAGAGTCGATTCGTGATCCATTAACACGAAACCACACAGCAGAGATACACAGAGAAAGGGTGGTTCTGTACGAGAGTAGTCCTGTTACGAGGGAGGAAGAAGACGTTTATATAGGAAGCGTTAGGGTAACCGGTAAAACCTGCAAAAAATACAGGTAAGAGGCGTTATTGGAACCGGTTTTGTTCAGTTACCAGTTCAGTATAAAACAGCTGTATAAGGCGCTTTAATTTCTGAGAATCTAACCAAAATCTCGGGCGAATTTGAAAATTTTTAAAACTCTTTTCTTCTTTTATTTCCTTACAGGTGACCGTTATGGTTACAGTTATAGAAAATATCGCGAGAAATTAGAGGGAGGAAATTGGCGGTTAAGGGCCGAGCCTACGAGGATAAGTTTGACTGGAGAAGCCAGGCTGGAGAGCATTTACGTGAAGGATTTTGATTTTTCGATATTTTTTATGGGGCCTATTCCGACGTGGACAAACGACCAAAGCGTGTTTTACGGATTATCGATGAGCTGGCAAAGTCCAGACTGTGAACCTGCCACATCAGCGACATGCTGACGCCTATTTCTTTATGTTTTATTTACTTAGTTTTCTTTTACTATCAATTAACCCAATAAAAAGACAAATATTTATCACAATCAGAATCATAAAAACCCGAGTTAAACTTATAAAAGATTTAAGAATTAAAATTTTAACCAGTATTATATCATCATAAAATTAAATAATTTAAAATATAATTATAATAAATTTGTTTTTATTTATTAAAAATTTTAAAGTTTAATTAAAAAATTTATTTATTTATTTATTCTAGTTTATAAGAACCTATTACTTTAAAACATTAATTGATTAATTAATACAATAATCAGTTTTTAACAATAAAAATTATTAAAGTAAATACAATTAGAAAGTTTGAACATCAAATAGAAAAAATAAAAGTTCAAGATTTTTATAATTGAACCTACCGAATCGGTTGAATTTTTTAATCATTAATAATAATAAGATATCGATATTTTATATCAAAAATTAATATTTTAATTTAGAATTATTATTTTAAGGAGAATTTTAATTATTTTGCTCTTTTTAAAAAAAATTGGTTTCTTAGTAATTAAAAATGAGCTCAACATATGAGAACAATTCTTAGTTTAAATTTTTTGATTTATTATTTTTCATATAGTTAAAAGTTCAAATTCCAAATTTCATGGATCCAAATTCAATTACAATGATGAATGTTATTAAAAGATATCATGTTTAAAATTTAACCAGTATTATATCGTCATAAAATTAAATAATTTAAAATATGATTATAATAAAAAATTTATTCATAAAAAATTTTAAGTTTTATTAAAAAAGAAATTATTAATTAAAAATTAATTGATTTATTTTAGTTTATAAGAATCTATTAATTTAAAAAATTAATTGATTAATTAATAAACTGATCAGCTTTTAACAACAATAGTTATTAAAATAAATACAACTAAAAAGTTTAAACATCAAACGGAAAAATTAAAAGGTTCAAGATTTTGACAGTTGAACCGGCCGAATTGATTGAATTTTTTAATCATTAATAACAATAAGATATCGATTTTTTATATCAAAAATTAATATTTGAATTTAGAATTATTATTTTTAAGGAGAATTTTAATTATTTTGCTCTTTTTAAAAAAAATTGGTTTCTTGAGTAATTCAAAATGAGCTCAACATATGAGAGTAATTCTTAGTTTAAAATTTTTGATATATTATTTTTCATATAGTTAAAAGTTCAAAACTATTGGTTATATTTTTGTTCCAAATTTCATGGATCCAAATTCAATTACAATGATGAATGTTATTTATGGTGTATATACCATCTTTCTTTTCATTAATTAATTAATTAATTAATTAATTATATATATAGAAGAGCATATGCATTACTATATACCATCTGATGCAAGCGATTGCAGATACTCAATGGAGTGTGACATAATTAAGAAGATTATCTTACGACCAATACGCACATGTTAAGGAATAATCGAGGATGTTTCATTATAAACACTAAGTGATCTTTTAAACCTGCAACGATGGAATCTGACATTGCTTTCCCTAGGCAACTTCACATGTATTCGCATTCATTACAAATGGTTGGGAAAGAATCTGAGCTAGACAAACTGTTGATATTTGCAAAATGGATACAAAATAAAATAATATATGCCAAGTTGCAATTATTAATTTCATTTCGTAGTTAAACACTAACGATTCACTGGTGACCATTCTAAGCTTTGCCAGAATCAAGTTTCCCAATCAGGAGACAGGATACACACAACCACCCATATCTGCATAAAATATATAAAACATGGTGTGTTAATTAGGTAGAGGAGCAGTATGAAAATGTTTGAAAAGTGTGACAGTAAACAAATGAGTATTGGAAAAAGATGGTACACACGTGGTAGGGAACTATCCAGGATGTTTCGTTTTGGTTGTGATTTCCCAGACTAGAATCAAGGCCAGGTTTGCTTTTCCTAGGCACAGCACATGTTTTTATGTCTTAATTGATTGCATCTAAGAAGGGTAGGACTGTACGGCTTCACTCTCGATCCAGCATAGTCTGTATAATAAGATAGGACTTCCGTTGAAGAAGTTATTACATATCCAATGATACTCCTCACCCAGTTCTGAAATGTAATGCCAGAATCTGTAGGATGATTTGGTAGGCAGGTCTGTTAGAGTTAAGAGCCAAAGCAGGAATTGAATGACAAGAAAAAAAAAATTGTAAAGAAAACTCTGATTGTTAATGAATCATTGTTTCTCAATTACTACTGTTCTTGCTAAAGCAAAACAACCCCAAAATCTGAAAAAAAAAAAATTACGTTCTTTTCCAGCTAACAAAAGTAAACTGACGTCCCAAATTACAAACAATTATTAAATATATATCTTTCTCCTGCATGATTATTCTCTAAGAAAAACAAATATCGTAACAAACTCTGACATTTTCGTCATAATTAATCATTCATCACGTAACTACTTGAGACCCAATTATAGGTCCATCTCAGTACTCTGATTAAGCCCAGCTGGTATTTCTCGCTTGCTTCTCCTGGTATAGATTAATCATTGGTGATCAGGATTTTGATTTACCTTCTCTGCTGCTAATTTTGTAACAATACCACCCTCCTTGGAATTAGTCTTGTCCTCAAAACTGTAATTCGGAAACTATTCACAGAATTCGTCTTTGTCGATCCAGGTTCCCTCTTCCTATGATTTGCCTTTCCACTACACCAATAGCTGGTGAAAACTATCTTCAATTCGTGTTCCTAAGATAGAATCAAGTTCCACCATTTCATTTTCTCCAGTAACAAGATCAGAAGGCAACTCAGTAATTACCTAATGAACTCCCACTACCTTTTTAAGCAAGGAAACAGGGAATACAGGATATATTCAAGAACCCTCCGGAAGTTTTAGTTTATAAGCAACTTATCCCACTTGTTGAATAATCAAAAATGGACCATAATAACGAGCTGCTAGTTTAGGATATCTCCTGATCATGATGGATTGTTGGCAATAAGCTCGCAACTTTAAAAATAACATATCTCCCACCTCAAAAGACACCTCTCTTCGATGTTTATTAGTTGAAAATTGCATTCTTTGTTGTGCCTGATGCAAATGTTCCTTTAATTTATGAAGCATAGCCGCACGATCATATAAGGAAGCATTAACAGCTTCTACCTTGGATTCTCCATGAAGGAAATGGTGAATAGTAAGAGGCTTGTGACCATACACCACTTTAAAAGGCATACAACTAGCTGATATTTGGAAGATAGTATTATACTAATATTCCGCCCAAATTAACCAGCGTGCCTATTACTTTGATTGCTCGCAAGCAAAACACAGAACGTAAGTCTCAAAACTCCTATTCAAAACCTCAGTTTGGCCATCAGTTTCAAGGTGGTAAGCAGAAGACATACATAACATTGACCCTTGTAGTCTAAAATACTCGTTCCAAAAAATAGAAACAAATAAAAGATCTCTATCCGATACGATAGACTTAGGAATCCCATGATGTCGTACCACCTCTTTTGCAAAAATTTCAACAAGTTTGGCTGTTGTAATTGGGTATTTAATAGCTATAAAATAAGCATATTTGGATAGACGATCATCCACAACAAAGATGTTATCAACGCCATGAGATTTAGGAAGTCCAATTATAAAATCTATTGAGATGTCCTTCAAAATGGCATTCAGAAGCGGCAATGGTTGTAATAAACCTGCAGGATTTATGGTCTCATTTTTTGCTTTTGACACATGAGGTATTCAGCAACAAATTTCTTGACAGTTTGCAACATTCCTCGTTAATAAAAGCTTATAGAGACTATACGATACGTTCTAAAGGCCCCCGAATGACCTCCTATTGATGTGGCATGAAACTCCATTAATAAACGACGAACCCAAGTTGAAGAAGCAACTACTGCACGTCTCCCTTTATAGTATAATCTACCTTGTATCATAAAGAAAGAGAGATTAGTAAGCTGTCCTGATCTGAGTGCTTGTATAATCGGTCCTAAAAAGACATCAATTTCCACTCTTTAGTGATTTCGTCAAAGTCAACCTGTTGAGGCTTGCTAATGGCAGATAATTACAGATCTGATCCTTTTCAGGAAAGAGCATCAACAACTTTATTTGTAATACTAGGCTTGTAAATCACATCAAAATCATACCCTATTAATTTAGCCAACCAATGTTGTTGTGCAGGGGTTATGATATGTTGTTATAGCAAATGTTGAAGGCTACTATGATCTGTCCTCACCAAGAATCTACGACCCAATAAATATGGACGCCAATGTTGTATCGATAATGCCAAAGCCATCATCTCACGTTCATATGCTAATTCTGATAATGGTTTATGTGCCAAAGACTTGCTAAAAAAAGCAACAGGTCATGAGTCTTGCATTAACACCACTTCGATCCCACTTCCCAATGCATCACATTTAATAATGAACTATTTAGAAAAAATAGGCATGGCAAGAACATGGGTTGTTGTTACAGTTGTTTGTAATTCCTCAAAAGCCTTTTGAGTCTCACCATTCCATTGAAACTGATCATCATTTTCTTTTCGCAGCAATTGAGTCAAAGGAGAAGCAATTCAGCCAACGGCCATAGTCCTGAATAAAACGACGATAATATCCAGTGAGACCTAAAAATCTCCGAACCTCCTTCACACTCGCTGATCTAAGCCCTCGTAAAACAGAGGAGATCTTTCATGAATCCATAGCCACACCATTAACGGACAACACATGGACAAGATACTTGATTGAGCTTTTCCCGAAGATACATTTCTTTTGGTTTGCCACAAAAGAATTTTGATGCAACACAGTAAAAGCAATCAACAAGTGCTCCATGTGTTCCTCCCATGTTTGACTATAAACAAGGATATCATCAAAAAATACCAGAATAAATTTGCGTAAATAAGGATGAAATATGTAATTCATGGTGGCTTGAAAAGTTGCCGAAGCATTAGTTAAGTCAAAAGGCATACAAGGAATTCATAATGTCCGGAATGAGTTCGAAATGTAGTTTTTGACACATTAGCCGCCGCAACCCGAATTTGGCGATACCTCAACTTCAAATCAATCTTTGAGAAATAACATGCATTATGTAGTTCATCCAACAATTCTTGGATTACCGGAATATGGTATTTATCAGGTATAGTAACCTTGTTAAGTGCTCAGTAATCTACACAAAATCTCTAGCTACCATCTTTCTTCTTCGTAAGAAGAGCCAGGCTAGAATAAGGGTTGGAACTTGGCTGTATAATTCCAGCAGAGAGCATATCATCCACCAATCATTCAATTTCATTCTTTTGAATGTGTCCGTAATGGTAAGGCCTAACCACCACAGTTCCTGGCAATTGTATTTTGTGATTCATAACACGAGTCAGTGGTAAGGGTAGTTTGTCGGTAAATACATAATTACATTCCGAAAGTAGCCCTGAAAGCTCTTGTGATTGAGAAGCTATCAACATTTCTCCCAAAAAGGTTTCTCCTTCCAATTCCCATAAAAAGACATAATACTCAATGTTACTCAGTTTCACCAATCTATGAATTGAAATAGGGGATTTAATTAATGAAGAATTCCCACATATATAAGCAGTTCGTCTATTATAGTCAAAATGCATAGTTAAAGTGCTTTAGTTAACGTGTATATCACCTAAGGTCTTAAGCCAATCCACGCCCATAATGATGTCAATATCACCTAATTGAAATACATAACAATCAAATGTAAATTTCATATCAGCAATATTAATTGAGAGTTGTGAACACAGATCTCACGATGAGATCCGGCAATCATAGCCCAAATGAACACAAAAACACGAATCATCATAAATCTCAAGCTGTAATTTTCTTGCACATAAACTAGAGATATAATTGTGTCTGCCACCGTTATCGATCAAAATGCGAACAGGATACCCTGAAATTGAACCAGTAATTTAAAAGTTTTAGGAGAATCCATCCCTGGCATATCGATAAACTCAAATCCAATATTTGTAATTATGATTGTGTCATCTCTTCCCCATCAATATGTTGGTCGAAGTTCGAAGAAGGAGCCTCCTCTTGTACAAGAGCGAGCTCATTCGCATCTACATCATCGACCGTAACAAAAATAACATGTGTTGACTTGTTGGAGTAGACATGTAAAAGGTGATAGGGTTGATGACAGTTAAAACATAAACCTTTAAAACGTAACTCTTACTTGTCATTAGGAAGTTTGGATGTTTGAGAAGATTGTTGTGGCGGTTGATTTTGTGACCCAAAGGTGGAAGTAATGTGTGTGGTTGTCTTCGGGTGTTTACTGGTTGAAGATACAACACTTCCCACTTGAGTTGGGTAGTTTGTGTTAGGTCGAGTCCCACGCAGGCCTGAACCTGTATAAGTTGGTTGTCCTGTTAAAAACAGTGGTGGGCTGGAATTTAACCCAAATCCGGTAGAATATTGTGCTTGAGATTGATGCAAGCCATAGTGAGTGGACCCATGAATAAAACACAATTCTCTCTCAAGTTCCAAGGCTAATTATATTACTGACCAAATGTTTATAGCATCGCGATTTCAGATCTGTACTTGAATTTCTTCCTTTAACCCCTTCAGGAAAATCCCCAGAGAATGGTTGTAACATCCCACTACTATAGAGTATATACCCGAACATCCAAAGGACATTCAAGTACATATCATATGACAATGGTATGTTAGAGCAAACATAATCTCTTAAATGACATCATAAAGAATATACAATACTTAAAACCTCAACACTACATTTCATTCATTGACAAAAGTTTACATTATAGTCATTGAAACAAGTAATTACATTACCAAACATGAGAAAGTTTACAATCCCTTATACAAAAATTTTATATGACAAAGAAACTACAAAATATAAACTATAACTCCTCTAATGTCAGCTGACAGACCTTTGAGCCATTTCTTAATCCAAAATGTTTCTCTAGAAAATCTTAAGAACTAGGTCTCCTGTCTTGTACTTGAAAAGTCACGTTCTTTGATGAGTTTTGCGAACTCAATGGGTGAACCATTATTGATGATCTCACTCAAGTCAAATACACAAATATCACATATATTCTTTCAGAACATGTATAACCCAATCAATCACTTTATCATGGCATATCACTTTATCATCACAATTTTAGAAAAGATTTCATAATCTTATATTTCATAATTATAAATATACAAGTGCAGATGCATATGAGACTCCAGATTCGTTATTATTTGTTGTGATTGAGCGCTTTTCAGATACAGATAATGGCCCATTGAGCTCAGTCAGATACAGAAATCATGGGGCAAAGCTCTACGTGTAGAATTCTGAGCTTAAAGCTCTTCCAAACTGGCTACTCTGATCACAACACCTTTATCTGAACATGTATTTTATGAAATGCATCAAATAACAAAATATGCCATATATAGTATTCACTTATAATTCACAGACAAAATATCATATTCATCGGAACTAAGTCCGACATTCAACTTTCGTTGAGTATACAGATATCATTCATAATTCAGATGCAAACAGAACACTTCCAATACATTCTCGAATATCAAACTCCTCAGACCATTAAAGTTTAGAATTTACATACAAATCACAAACAGTTCAATACTTGGAAGTTAAACAGAATAAATCAATCATAGGAAGATTATCTAAGTTGACTTACAGTACACTCCAATTTATTCTATTGACTGGATGGTCTGGCAATGTCTGAATGTCATTTGACTTGAGCATCTAAAATCGTACAATTTACACATAGTTCACATTACAAAGTTGATCAATCAGATACTTATTCATTTGTGAACATATATACATATGTCATTTTCAATGCATGCCCAATGACTATTCCAGGTATGTTTCCTTTATTCACATCTTATGATCATTCATACTTCAAAACTCATATATGTCTAATTTGAACTTAGGTTTACACCTCAATAATACAAATTTATTCTAAGTTTATCACTCAATCATGCACTAATGTTTATAGCTCAATACACTTGATTATTGTAATGTCATCAATCAATCATTATTAATCCTTTCCTAATGAATTCAGATGATCATGAAATTTGGTAGAGAAGAAGGACAATGTGTGAGAGTTTGTAGTTCAAATTTCAAGTCAATTGGAAGTTCGGAGAAGAAGTTATGGCCAAATGAGGTAAGGGTGTCAAAAGCTGTCAAACAGTTGTGCACCTTCACTGTCAGCACGATTGTGCACTTCCTGGTGTTTCCTCTCTGTCACAATCGTGCTTATGCACAATCGTGCAACCCCCTAATGTTCTCTTTATGTCACAATCGTGCACTACCTTTTATTCAAGCTTCATTCCAGTTTTTCTCAAAACAATATTTTTGGTCAATTTTTTATGGCCATTTTGATAAGGAAAATGAAGTATTTAGGTAATACATTCTTCTAAACAAATGTTTCCATATGTTTAAGTTTCTAATCAACTAAAATTAATACAATTTGGTTGATTATTCTAAAAGTTATACTCAAAATACTACAGACTATTCTCAAACAGTGACATAATCCAAAAACTTAACTTCAAGCTAAATTTTGAAACTCTTAGAGATGGAATTAAATTTTGATTCCTTCATGAAAAATATAACCATATGTCTCTAGTTTAATCTAAACTTAAAATTATCCCATTTGGACATCTAAAGATCAAGTTATGGCCAAAATACCGATATCTATTCAGTAAAAACACTACAGCTAACATATTCCAACAATTCTTCTTTCACTTTTTCCAGAGTTTTTTTTACACTTTATACCAAAGTTTAAACAGCCTCTTATAGTTCATCAATTATACCTCTATTAGGCCTAAATCATACTCCAATTCCTCATCAATAACCTCTCCTATTCTAGTTCAAAATTATTCACATAATGGCCTATAGAAAACTTCCAAGTTCTTGCAACATTTTCCAGCTCAAATATATCATTAACATCATATGTAATTCATCCTAATTCATCATCAACATTTCTCTATCATAACATGCTATAAATACTAATCATTTACTTACATTTTTAACTCCAGTTCCAGCTCAAAAGATCAAGCCAATCCAGTACTCCAAGTAAGCAGAAACATCACACATTCAAGGTAAAACTTAGATGGATTTCGGCTAGGATCAAAGGCTATGACAAGAACAAGTGTGTTCTGATTCTTTACCTAACTTTGTGAGGTAAAATCATGGATTATTAGTGTAAAAATTGGACACAACATAGACAAAACATAGGGATGTAAGGGTGAGAGAGTTTCGGTGGTGTAAGAAGAAGAAAGAAGAAAAATGAGCAGAACTAAAATCACTCATGCAGAAACTTGTCACCTTGGATGCTAGGTGTCTCCATATTGCTATGACATATGTCCTTAAACACGTTCTCCATTTGTCTAGCATATTTGTTGTCAAATGTCAGCCAATTAATCAGTTCATATGTCTCCTTATAATTAGTTCACATGTCACACAATAATTGGTCCATTTGTTAATTAATTACTAGTCCATTTATCACCAATTTTACTATGCCAAATGTCACTCAATTTTAGGCTTAATCATCCTAATTTTTCATGTATCAATTTATCCTACTACTTGGCATTTGTCCTAGTCCAAATGTACATTTTAATCCATTAATCTCTCAATCAATAACATTTAATCTCAATTTACTAATTGAAATCTAAATATACCAAAATTCAAGACATACCAAATCACAACTTACATCATGTTCACTTAACTTCTTTCATACCTCATAATAAGTTAATTGAGTGCATATGCTAACTTATAATGTGTACGTGTATGAATGCTAATGTTATGCATGTATATGTAATACTTAATCTAGGATTAAACCCTAAGCATATACCAAAAAATAGGATATCACAATGGTCATCACTCATCGATGGAACTTGAGAAGAGCACCCCACAAATGCTTCCAGATATTCATTGACATATCTAACCTGACGAAGAGATAACGAGCGTTCATACAGGCTTGAAATTGAGTCATCGCCATAACATTTAAGAAGTTCACCCTTCAACATAGGCCAATCCATGGTGGGAAAACGTTGTCGCTACCAACGAACCCAATGTAAGGCTGTGCCATCCATAAAAACCAAAGCAATAGAAACCTTTATGTGAGGAGGAGTGTTATCTAACTCAAAATAATGTTCTGCGCGAATACACCACCCACTTGGGTCTGTCCCATCAAAAATCGATAACTTAAGCTTTTTAACAGCAACTTGAGGCTAAAAAATAGAATGTTGCGGAGAAAAAGCTGGGATATGGCTATTGACAGGTGTTGATGGTGAAGGATTCTCCAAATTGGACTCCCCAATCCATCTACTAGTTGTTTTCCTTTGAGTAATGAAATAATCTGCTGAAACTAGGCATTCATATTTGAAAACTTCGTAGTAAGGGAAGCGAGACTATGATCACGAGACTCGTTGTTGACTCGTAATTGTGACAGGTGATCAGAAATGACAACGTAGCTCTTCTCTAATCCCTTCACTTTCTCCTCCAATCTAGTGGCAACCATGATTAAAAGCTCAATGAAAGCACCAATTTGTTATAGTTAAGAGCCAAAGAAACAATTGAAGGACAAAAAAAAAGAATTGTAAAGAAAACTCTGATTGTTAATGAATAAGTGTTTCTCAATTACTATTATTCTTGCTAAAGCAAAACAGCCCCAAAATCTGAAAAATACAATGCTTCGTTCTTTTCCAGCCAACAAAAATAAAACCGTTCATACAAAAGCGGCGTCTCTAATTAAAAACAATCATTACATATATATCCTCCTCTCACATGATTGTTCTCTTCACAATTAATCATCCATCACGTAACTATTTAAGACCTAATTATTAGGCCCATCTCAGTACTATGATTAAGCCTAGCTGATCTTTTATGCTTGCTTCTCCTCGTATAGATTAACCATTGGTGACCAAGATTTTAATTTACCTTCTCTAACCAACGGTTAGAGCACATGGGAATGAATCTCTCCAGCCAATCTGCCTTTCTCGCTTTATAATTAGCTATATCTCGCTCATATTTTCTTCATGACTTGTTTATCTCTTCAACTATAATTTTTAGCCACCCTAGCTTCTGTTTGGTACTATTACTAACACCTTTAAACTAGTACCGCTTATTGTTGACTCTGACAAGCTTTTTTCAAATGTTTGCCCCAAAATATAATGCTACGCAAGCATCATATCTTTAAAGGTTCCTCTAAAGTTTTCACCAATTGCACAACACTTTCAAAAGTCTATCTTTTCGAATGTTTCATCGTCCATTGCTTATCAAGATAACGCACCCACATGTACCCCACCATACTGCCTATCTTTCTTCCTTAAACATTGAGATACAATCATTAATTTCATTACTGTCTTTCCCATTAAGACATATACGTCATGCTATAATTTTCTTTTCATCCATTCAACGCAACTTTTGCCACATTAAGTTGTTCATCTTTAACACAACTTTTCGATAAGTTTACTCTTTCTCAATTGCCAAGCATAGTGGATTAGGTTCATTTTTAGTCAGTCAAATGTGATAGAACCTTAAGATTTACGATGCAATGAGTATTCTTTTTAAAAAAATTAAAATTTAATTAAAATAAATTAAATATTTTGTAATGGCAATTTATATCTTTAACTTAAATGAAAGTCACCTTAAGACCCGAATTTGACCCCGACTCATTGCTTAGCTCGGCCCGACTTGATACCTGACGAACAATAATAATTGGCATTATTTTGAAATAAAAAAAAGGGGCTAAACTTAGGCTGAAGATAACATGTAGGGTAGACTAACATATTAGTCTAGTGGGCTACTCCACCTATCACTATTTGATTTTTGGATGGAATCTCACTTAAACTTGTACGTGGTCTAACTTCCCTTCTCGTATGAGCTCGTAGGTCCATTGTAAATTTTAACATGGTATTAAAGCGGGTTACTCTTATGTTAGTCGTTAACACCTTGAAATGAGAGATTATGTCACGTGTTAGACCCACATGTGAGGAGGGTATGTTGAGATATAAAGAGTAGGAGTTTGTTTCATATTGGAGAAAGAGAGGAAAGTAGATTAACATATAAGTCTAGTAGACTACTCCACTTATCACCAATTAATTTTAAGATAAAACTTCACTTAAACTTATATGTGATATAACTTTTCTTCTTTTATGAGCCCGTAAGCCTATTATAAATTGGAACGAAGATAACAGGTAGGGATGGCCGGCCTGGCCCAAAATAGTTTTTCAACATATTTAACTAAAGTAAAATAAAATAATACGTATGCATTAGAGTAGGCAGTCATGACACACACATACGCACAGATGTATATGTGTATATATAATTTTAAATTTCCTTGGCAACCAAAACCGAAACAAAAGCAAACTAGCCATTACCATCCCGCTCCTCTGTTTGCCGTGTTATTTCCGAGAACGTCTCTCAATAGTCAATTCTTTCTGTTCGTTTCTCTGCAATTTCTAATTTTTCTGACTCTAAATCAATCATATATCAAAGAAAACGAAAATGGTTGAATCAATCCCTCGTCGCTTCAACGTTTACAAAGCTCTTGGTGGCGGCAAAGGTCCGATAGATCCGATTTCGTCGCAACTCCTGATTTCTGACTCTTTCTTTCTTATGGAGTTTTGATTTTGATTTGTTGACATATCAGTGGCTGACGTGTTGCTGTGGAGACGATGGGTTGGGAGTGTGATAGTGTTAGTTGGAGCAACGGGTTCGTGGTTGCTGTTTGAGCGAGGAGGTTACAATCTCTTATCTTTTCTGGCCAATACCTCATTCTTTCTCCTAGCTATTCTCTTCTTCTGGGCCAAATCAGCTTCCCTTCTCAATAGGTAACTGTCTACTCTTGGATCTCAATCACTTCAGTTCTCCTTATGTTTATGAAATAAATAGTCCCTGCAAGGAATTGGGCTCTTTTTCCACAACATTGTGACCTTAATTTAAAAGCTTTAAGTTTTTTTTTTCCCTTAAAGATAAATAAAGTTTGATTCAGTAATGTGCTTCAGGCCATTGCCACCTATTCCGAATATGGAGATACCAGAGGAGACTGTAGCCAAGGTTGCTGATGTTCTCCAGGTGTACGCCAATTATGCTCTGTCGATTGCGCGTGATATTGCCATTGGTAGAAATTTGAAGCTTTTTGCTCAGGTTAGGGATATTGCTCTCAGTTCTGCACATTTTCTGATTTTGGGAACTTTTCTTCATTTATTTTCAAATGCACTTGTTCTTCTTCTTCAGGTTGCTTGTGGTACGTGGATAGCTTCATATATTGGCAACTTTTGCAACTTCCTTACGCTTCTCTACATTGGTGAGCGAGTTATTTTCGTGTTAAGCACGCACTTTACGGGGTTTTTTTTTTTTTTAATGTGCTCATATATGAGTGGTTATTTTTGCAGGTGTTCTCCTTAGTCTTTCTGTCCCCGTCCTATATGATAGATACCAGCATCACATTGATGCAAAGTTGTCTATAACACATGAGATTCTTCATACCCAATATAGGAAACTTGAACAAATTCTTCAGGACAAGATTCCATTGCCATCTAAAAAGGAAAGGAAGACTGAGTAGGTAGGTGTTTCTGTGCCCCTCTAGTTTAACAACTTCCCTAAATCACACTCTTGTAAGAAGGATTTGTCATCTGACCATTAGTGGTTGTAATATTTCTGTGTTTGTACTACAAATCTGAAGCAACTATTGATCACGACTCATGCAGTTCTTTTGGCATTTTTTTTCTCGCACCAAATGTTTGAATGAAGTTTTGGTGAGAGTATTACACTTGTGTAGGGTTCGTAATTCTTCCTTGTGGATTACAAAGGATGTGTTTACTTAACCTCCGATGTGTATGGTTTTATATGGCATTGAATAACGTGTCCAAGGAAAAGGTAACACTAGTTTGAAATGCATTTATCGGATGCTCTTGGATATCAAAATACTCGCTTGCTATTTGATATGTGTTACATGTACCTGAGTTAATCATCGCCCTTGTTTGGACGACTTAAAAGTACTTGCCGAGTTCAAGTTTGGGGATATAAAGATTACTGTCATTTGGATGCTCTCATCAGTCTCCATATTATTAGAATGTTGTCTGTGGAGAGGACCTTTGCCTGTACTCTTTACGATGTTGGGAGGCATATATAAGAACTCGTACATATGGTGTCTGGGATTTCTTCTAGTTTAAGGCTACTTGTAGATATTATGCCTTTAATTTCGGAAGCTAATAGTTTTGAGCGGCCATCTTCTTTACCAAGTTAGTATTGCTTATACTGTATAATAAAAACACCTTTTGGGTTCCCATAATTGTACTTCAAACCAAATTTCCATCCAGCAAATTACTTAGGATATTTCATTTTTAGAAAATCCTTTCCAAGTTGAATTTTCCATCTTTGAACCAGAAATTTTTGGGGACATATTACTTGCGATCAAGTCTACTAATTCAAATTGTTCTGTCTCTGCATTTTGCATTACCCTTATTTACTTTCTGGTTACACTTTTCGTACAGGAATCTTAGTAGCTCAGCAATGAGATTACCGATAGGATTTGCATCTGGGTTTTCGTTGCCGGGATGCTTAATGCTTCGGTTAGTGGTAATTGCTCCTTGGAGCATGATTGACCATTTTAGCTCCTTCAATACGAAGAACTTTTCTTTTTCATTCCTTTTCCTCCATACTAGGCCATTGTTTGGTAACACTTGAGCTGCAGTTTTACTAGTCCTTGAGATTACACATCACTTGTTTATGTCCGAGGTTGAAGTCTTAGTATGATAGAGTTGTCATTAGAAATTATGAGGTCAAAAGTGTAATTTAAATCTTAACGTTTACATCAAAATATAAGTTGAATTCTAATGTTTCGAAGCATTCAATTTGAACCCTAATGTTTACAAAATGTTAAAAACAGACCCTATGAAGACGGAAAATCTAATGGGAGCTACCCTTCGTCAGTTAAATGCTACGTCATATACGATGTGGCTTTTTTTTTAAATTTTGCACATCTGTAGGACTCAATTATTGTTGATGTGGCATTCTTATTTTTAATGAAAGTGGGTCTCATGATTATAAAACTCACCGTTTTACTTTCAGCAAATTCTTTAACTCACCGTTTTATATCAGGCACAAATTCTCTTCAATACTTTTATCACAAATTTAAATCCCTAATTTTTTTTTCTTTTCTTTAGATGATTACAGAAGCATTCTTAAATCTCTAACTCTCCTTTGTTCAAGCGTTTGAAGAAACTCGCAAGCTTTGCTGCTATTTCATTTGCATTAGTAGCACCTCTGTCAAATTTGTAGGAAACAATAAAGGGACAATACATCGTGGTAGGTCCATTGTTTTATCTTACTTTTAGTTTATATTTATTATATGTTGTGGTCTCCTATTTCTTATTGATTTAATGATTCTTTCATTTGGTTGTTTGTTTATGTTGAGTTGTTCCATGCATGTTATGGTCTCCTATTCTTTTGATTCAGTTGCGAAGATTTCTTATTGGCAGTAAATGTGTTGGTAAAGATAAAAGTAATCGAGTTATTGGAAATTGAATTTCGTTTGATCATTAAATTAAGAACAAACAAACTAATTATTAATTACTACTGTAAAAGTTATAAGTTAGTGCAAATAAAATCTATAAAAAAAACAATGCATAAGATCTTGTTAATTTGTCTAGAAAAGAAAGGTCATTGGAGTGCAACGAGCTTATAAAACCAAAGTAGGTAAATATAAAACTCGACTTATTGTTAAGGGTTACAAGTAGAAATTTATGTAAGTTATACCGAACTATTTGCATTAGTGGCTGGACTTGATACAATGAGAATCATTGAATAGTGTTGGCTTTTAACAACTCAGAAGACATGGCTTATGCATGAGCTTGATTTAAAATCAAATTCCATCATGGTGAATTACAAAAATATTTATTTATTAAGCCCTTTTGGATTTATTGAGTCAAATCAAAATTATAATTTCTATAGACCTAAGAAAATGTCATATGGACTAACGATTATGTGGCAGTTGTTCTGCAATCAAGATGTCCAAAACTTTTGTTGTCCATGGTAGAAATAAGCATATCCATGACAAGTATCATTTGTTATGAGAATTAGTAGAATAAAGTTATATTCAAATGATTTATTGTAAGATAGAAGATAAAGTTGCTAATATCTTCAATAAACCTCTTAAAATGTTTGTGTTTGGTGTAATTTTATATGTGTGAATTATAAAAGGTTGATAACAACTAAAGTCGTTGATATCTTTAACAAACCTCTTAAAATGATTGTGTTTGGGTGTAGTTTTAGATACGTAAATTATAAAAAGTTAATAACAACTAAGTAATTAACTTTCTTTTAACTTTAATTTAAGGTGTTAATGATTTGGTTATATTCAAGTGAATATTCCTTTTGATTTGACCATACTTATTTCTTCTTTATTGTGAATAGGTGTATGATGACTCAATTTGGTAGTATAAAGTTGTTTTATGATGGAAAGCTTGTAGTAAAACTAGAGTTGAAATATGTTGACAGACAAATAAGTGTTTTTGATAAAGTAGACCTTGATTATGTTAGCTATAGACAAATATGCGAGATGGAAAAAGAGTTAGGATACCTTCAAGTATATAAGGCTTATTACAGTGTACTTGGTTTTAAATTTAGCGAGTCATTGAGATTGAATGAATCAAATCAAAGTTGTCTATGACTTATTAACCTTATGAAAATCGACCAAATAATTCATGTTTATGTAACTCATTTGTTAGATATACAAATCTTTGCACCTAAGATATTGCCTATAAGTGGAAGAGAGGATGAAGATAGCTACGGTGAAGAGAGAAATTGTGGAGCTAATGGAGTTATTGAGTGAGTTGACGAAGGAATTGGCGAAGGCGTTAGTGCAGGAGTTGGTGAAAGAGCTGACGAAGGATTTGGTATATGAGTTGGTGAAGGAGTTGATGAAGAGTTGGGTGATCATGGATGATCATGATAGAGAAAAGGAAGAGAGTTTTATACAAGTTGATATTCCTAACGACAACCAACCAGTTGAAATTGGCTTGAATGATTGTGTTAGTTTTATTGATAGTGATGAATATCCAAGCGTAGAGGAGCTTGGTGAACTATTGCAAAGACCTAGTACTAGTATTAGACATACTTCATCTAATGTGGTAGCACATTGGGATGGAGTGTAGATTAGCTAAAGAATTTAGAGATTTTTTATGGATTACACAGTACGAATATGATACCATGTTAAGTTTTAAAAAAGTAAAAGTCATTGGACCAGAATTAGATGTGCCAAGGGATGCTCATGAGAGTTGTATGTTGGTTGTGACAAGAATGAATGGTGCTTCAAAGTGTATACATACAATTTTGAGTTTAGTTGTTTTACTACCAATAAACCTAAATTAGTTTAAGCTTAGTTTCTTATGAGACATTTTAGGGTTTAAGCTTAGTTTCTTATGAGACACTTTAGGGAAAAAAATATCTGAGAAGCTTACTATCTTGATGGCAAAAATGGTTGAAGAATTTAGAAAAACTTCATATGTAGAGCAGCAAAGAGGAGATTGAGACAAGAGAGGGCAATTGATTATGAGAATTATATGCTAAGCTATATGTATATGAGTTGAGGATTAGTCATCTAGAATCAACAGTAGAGTTACAACTGACAAGGCATGAATAAACTTGTTTATTATAGATATGCAAAATTAAATTTATACTAATCATTAACAACTATATTTATGAAATTAATTTATTTATTCATACTTCTTTATCTTTTTTGTGTAGTTCAAAAGATTGTACATTTGCTTTGATGTTATAAAAAATGAACAGAGGCATTTGAGACTAATTTTGGTATTGATGATTAATTTCTAAAGATAGAATTCCAAAGCCAACTATTGAGTACAGTTGAGAGGGATGGTGATGGAGAGATGTATTCATTGGCTTGGGCTATTGTGAAGGTAGAGAATACTAATTTTTGTACAGGATTTATAAATCTATTTAGCTTCTGACTTGGAATTTGATAGTAGTGAAGGAATTACAATTATATCATATATGCAAAAGGTGTTTTATTCTAAATTAATTTATCGTTTATTGTTGTAAAATTTTTATATTAACTTAATCTTTAATAAGAAAGACGCAATGTAGTATAAAATAGTTTAGAATGGTGATGGAGCATATAAAGTGTCTAAGGGTGATGACAAGTATATTGTAAGGATTGACAAACACGAATCATGTAGTTGTCGGATATGAGAGCTTTATAGATATCCTTGAAAACATGCCATAATTACTGTTCACTATTCCAAATAACAGCCGGACGCATTTTTAGATGATTAATATAAGAAGTCCAAATTTCTCACATTGCATGACTATGTGTAGCAACTATCAGAAGTGCAATGTTTTGGCTGATTGTTGATTCAAAAGTAATAAACCCCCACCTAAAAGAGTTATGTGAGGAAGCTCTAAAATAGTTAGAAGTTGGATTTTTCAACTTATTAGGGTTATTTACTCCTCTCCTTGTAGCTGTTATAGGTCTTTTTATATTAATGTTTTTGAGTGGAAGGTTTATTACTTATACATCAATAGTAGGTCAGAAAATTGCACCTCTAATAAGTTGCATCACACGGTTATACAATGCGAAAAATTTGGACTTTTTGTTGCAATCATCTGCAAATGCCTCCGACTGTTACTTGGAATGGTGAACAACATTTATAGCATGCATGTAAGGATTTTCATAAAGCTCTCACACTCGACAACTATATGATTGATGTCTACCAATCTTTGCAATATGCTTATCATCATCCTTAGACACTTCATATGCTCCATTATCATTTCAAATTATTCTCTACTGCATTGCTTCTCTCTTCTTTCTTATTCTTCTCCAATTTTTCATAATCCCTGGTGCAACATCAGACTATCAATCATGCACAAATTTTCCCCTATTTGCATGCCTCTTGATCACTATAATTCTAATGGCTTTAAGCACATGGATAATTGGCCTATTTCTTGTCGGTAAGATACATCCATTAAAAGTTTCGCTCACATTGTTGTCTCCAATCGAGCATTTCGATTCAAAAGATTGATAACATCTTGCTCACCTTTCCTTAGGATATTCATGCAATGATGATGCACATCCAAGTTTTATTTTATCTAGTCTTTCTAGTTGCTTGTTGAAATATTCAATGTAAGTTGACCATACATAATTCCAAAACTGCTTTCACAAATTCTTTCCCTTTTAATTTATATGTAATTATGGTATATGTGTCTAGCACACATCCGATGATTGATATATGGTAATGTCTCTTCCACAACTCTAATCAATCTCTATAATAATAGAAAAGATTAAGTTAATATAAAATTTGTATAATAATAAACTTAAATCAATGAAGAATAAAATGCCTTTTACATATTTAATATAATTGTAAGTCTTTCACTACTATCCAATTTCAAGTCATAAGCCAATAGGTTCATAAATCATGTCCGAGAATCAATATTCTCTATCTTCACAATAACTCAAGTTAATAGATATATCCCTAAATCATCATCCCTCTCAATTACACTCAATAGCTAGCCTCGAAGTTCCATCTTTAGAAATCAACTATCAATACCAAAAATTGGCTTCAAATGCTTCCATCTTTTCATGACATTAAAGATAATGTATAATCTTTTGCACTACACGAAAGAGAAAAAATTATAAATAAATATCATAAATATAGTTGTCAATTTGTATAAATTTAATTTTGCATACATGTAACAAACACAAACAAGTTTCTTCATTCTTTGTCAATTGTAACTTTACAGTTGATCTTGAATTACTAATTCTCAACTTATGTACGTATCCTTGTAGCTTGACATATTCATTCATATAATTAGTTGCGTTTTCATTTTTAATCTCTTTTTTGCTGCTCTACACATACTTGAGTTAACAAATATATTATGTTTTTCTTTGTCTTCTTCAACTATCTTCGTCATCGAGATATTAGGCTTCTCAAATATTCTTTTCCTAAAATGTCTTATAAAGAACTTAGCTAAAACCAAAGTAGGTTTGTTGGTAGTAAAATAAATATGCTTATGATTGTATGTCTTAACTTTGAACTACCATTCATTCTTGTTACAACCAATATATAACTCCCATAGGCATCTCTTGATACATCTAACTCTAATCCTATGACTTTCACCTTTTTTGAACTTGACATTGTATCATGTTCGTACTATGTAATCCACAACAAAATCTCTAAATTCTTTAGCTAATTTAAACTCCATTTCTAATCTCAAATGTGCTGCCACATCAGATAGATTACACTTAATACTAGTACTAAGTCTTTACAATGGTTCACAAACTCTTCTCTGCTTGGATATTCATCATTATCAATAAAATTACCATAATTAGTGGACTCAATTTCAACTAGTTGATTGTCATTAGGAATGTTAACTTGTATAAAACCTTCGTTTTGGTCTCTATTATGATCATCCAGCTTTTTATCAAATCCTACACCAAATCTTTCACCAACTCCTTCGTCAACTCTTTCATCAACTTATTCACCAACTCTTTCACCAGTTCCTTCGTCAACTTCTTCACCAATTCCTTCACTAGCTTCACAATTTCCCTTTTCACCTTGCTGACTCCATCCTCTCTTTTAGCTATAGGCAACATCTCAAGTGTAAGGATTGGGGTTTCTAAAAAATAAGTTACATAAATATCAATCATTTGGTGGATTTTTATCAGGTTAATGAGCCTTAGGCAATTTTGATTTGGTTCAATCAAATATCAGTGACTCATTAAATTCAAAATCGAGTACACTGTAATAGGCCTTATGCACTTGAAGATATCCTAACACCTTTCCGGTCTCATATGGTTGCTTGTAGTTAACATAATTAAGGCCTACTTTATCAAAAGCATATTTCAACTCTGGTTCTACTACGAACTTTCTATCATAAAACAACCTTATACTACTAAATTGGGCCATCATATGCCTGTTTACAACATAGGGGAAATAATTATAACTAAATCAAAAGAAATATTCACTTGAATATAGTCAAATCATTAACACCATAAGTTAAAAGAAAGTAAATTACTTAGTTGTTATTAACCTTTTATAATTCACGCATCTAAAATTACACAAACATTTTAAGGAATTTGTTGAAGATATCAACAACTTTATCTTTTATCTTATAGTAAATCATTTGAATATCACTTTATTCTTCTAATTCTCACAATAAATGATATTTACCATGAATATGCTTATTTCTATGATAAATAACTAAATTTTAGACATTTTGATTGCAAAATAACTACCATATAATCTTTAGTTCATATAATATTTTTCTTAAGTCTATAGAAATTACGTTTCTGATCTGATTTAATAAATCCAAGGGGGTTGCTTAACAAATGCCTATTTTTGTAGTTCACCATAATGGAAGTTGATTTTAAATCTAGCTGATGCATAAGTCATATATTTTTGGCTATTAAAGCCACCACCATTCAATGATTCTCATTGTATCAAACCTAGCCATTAATGTAAATAATTTACTTATGTTTTTACTTATAGGCCTTAATAATAATTCGAGCTTTGTACTTACTTGCTTTGGTTTTATAAATTCGTTATGCTCTAGTGATCTTTCTCCTCTAGGCAGATTGATAAGCTCCTATGTATTGTCCCCTTTTTATAGATTGTATCTCCTCTGACTTTTAACTTTTACAGTAGTAATTAATAATTAATTAGTCAGTTCTTAATTTATTGATTAAAGGAAATTTAATTTCCTATAACTGTTACTTTTATCTTTACCAACATATTCACTACCAACAGGAAATCTTCGCAACTAAATCAAGGAATAGGGACCATAACATACATGGAACACCTCAATAAGAATTTCAAACTTAGGTTGAAAATAGGAGACCATAACATACAATAAACATAAACAAACATTCAGATGAAAAATCATCAATCAATAAGAAATAATGAACCACACCATATAATAAATATAAACTAAAAGCTAGATAAAACAATGGACCTATCACAAATCCGACAGAGATATTGTTGGTGCGGCTAAAATAGGGTAAAAGCGTGCTAGTTTCTTCAAACGTTTGAACAAAGTACGGGAGAGTTAGGAATTTAGGGATGCTTCTGCAATCGTTTAAAGGGAAGAAAAAGAATTAGGGACTTGATTTTGTGATAAAGTAGTGAGTATTGAAGATTGAAGAGAATTTATGTCTCATGTAAAATGGTAAGAATTGAAGAATTTGTTGAAAGTAAAATGCTGAGTTTTATAGTTATGGGGCTCACTTTTATTTAAAAAAAAAATTCATATCGTATATGATGTAATATTTAACTAACATAGGATAACACTAGTTAAAATTTTCATCTTTGTGCAGTCGATTTTTAATGTTTTGTAAATGTTAAGATTCAAATTAAACGCTTCAAAATGTTAAAGTTCAACTTACATTTTGGTGTAAACGTTAAGGTTTAAATTGCACTTTTGACCGAAATTATGAAGTCTATGCATGTTTCATGAGCTATCTTATTCTAGCTCGGTACAAAACTTGTGTTTACCTGCTGACATGAACATAATTCGCAAGTCTCAAACTAAATTACTAAAATGAACATCTAACTTAGAAATTAGAATGAATCTTTTCTTTTTTTTTATTGATTTCCCCTCAAATCCAAGTCAGTGTAACAACTAATTAGACCCAGTGCTAATGTAATTCTGTTTTTCCTATTACAGTCACAGTATTTGCTAGTGATAAAATTTTCAATAATTGCTTAGACACCAATCTCAGCTATTATATGATATATGTGTCATGGAAATAAACTCGTATGGCGTGCATAAGCTCTTGTATGTTGGGGTTATATCATATGCAATTCTTGGTACTTACCAGAAGATATTAATCCGGGAAATAACAATATTCACCAACTTTAACGATAATTTTACACTGGAATTTTTAGCACTTCCTCGACAAGATCTGACTACAAAATCAATCAAAGACACTGATCACAGAGAGACACAGAATTTACGCAACCCTTGGCACTGGAATGCTTTCTGAAGCTGGTAATGTTACTGAACGCAAAAGCTCTAAGGAGCAAGATAGGCCCAGGAAATGAGAAAGTATAGTGTTTGCCGATGCCTGTAAAGCACCAAAAAAAGTGTAAATGATGTTGCTTTATTCATTGTTTCATCTGCATATGAATATCAAAGCTTATTTTACCAAATTAGATAAATGTTGATCCGTGAAATGCAATGAAACAAAGAATTTCATTTTTTGGATGTGAATGGATTCAGATTATCCCATTATCAGGACTCAAACGGTAAGAAACGGATTTAACTTAGTACCTGCACCAGGAATACATCCAAAGCAAGAACAGGGCTGTAACCAGGAGAAATTCCTTGATAGTACGGATTAGCAGAGGAAGTTAGAGCCTTTGCAACTAGCAACCCAACTGTTGCTTGCATGCCGAGAATGGCAGCACCCATTCCCAACAGATTCAATACTATACCATTCTTTAAGCTTTTCACAACTTCAGCTCGTGGAGGTGCCTAAAACACAACAATCAGAGGAACAATGAACACAGAAGAAAGATAATCAAACAAAAGCAATGTCATATTAGTCAGTAGCAACTTCATGGCATGTGGTTGAATTTAGCAACATTCTTATCGTCATTAACATAATATGGGTATTTGTGAACTAGAGAGAACAGTTAACGGTCATATATTTTATGATGCCAACTAGACAAATCCCTTCTCGTAGTATATAATTCTTCTCATGTGGATCCAACCAACTTAAGGAAACACATAAGAAGAATTCACAGAAACAAATAGACTTGTAAGTATAAGACTACAGATCTAGGCATCTTCACATACAACTTGATGATGAGTACAATGTAAACTACATTATACCAAAGAACATTCATGAAAAATACAAAGTGGCACTGAAGTCTAAGATTCTCCTAAATGCTAAGTGCCCTCTTCCGCATTTACTAATAAGTAATGATAAGATTGCCTCAAGCATAAAAACTAACACAAACAGAAGAACTTCTAATTCTTACTACGAGCAAAAGCCTGCCCAAGAATTTTCCTGATCTTCAACGAATAGCATTGTGCTATACAGAATCTTTGACAATGTCTGGTGGTGAGATAGAAGAACCAACGTCATCAAGATCAGGTTCCAGAGAAAGATAGTATCATAGATATAAAAGTGTAGCATAAGGTTAACATAGAAAAATAAGAAAGTCTGAATGGTTGCCTATCACTTTGTAACAATAAATTTAAAGAGTGCCTGTTTCTTTGAGTCAATCATTTCTTCTATATCTTCATTGTAACCTAACAAATTTCAACTTAGTCTACACTATGCCGAACTTGAACTATTACATGGTTTGCCACAAAAGACATTGTTATCATGTTAAATTACAAGGACTATAAATAGTTATCAAGAATTCCAATACCTTGGAAGGATCATTGGCTGTTTTCTTTAGTTTCTCCGAAATCCGAATGTAGCCAAACGACCAGAACACTGATATGAAAGCAGCTGCGATCCCACCAGCAGTGGCATAAAATGTTGCCGGGGAGGATATCTTCCCGGTGACAATAATCGAAAACGAAAGAATCACAGCTGCAACCGTCGTGCAAATTAACTGTCCCCAAAACCCAAAAGTGCCCAACCGCTTGAAGTACTTCGATGTATTTTCTAATCTCTTAGCAACCTACAAGCATAAAAATTATTAGAGCTTCCCATTTTTCTGATCTTTTAGTTTCACATGTTCTTAAGCAACAAAATTCAGGAACTCCACCAATTAAAAGTTGAACTGAAAGATAAAAAGAATGAAACTTTCGTGTAAAAGTTGGCAAATTCCTGAAATGGTCGCCCAAATTTCACAAAAAAGCCAAAATAAAAATTCCGGATTCGGCAAAAAAAATAAAATCTGCAGCGTATTTCTTTTTTGATGCACGCGAGAAGGAAAGAAGCACCTGAGCGAGTTTGGCCCTCTCAACCTCGTCGTTTGGAGCAGTAAAAGCGCTGGAACTAGGAGAAGAAGCGTTTCTTCTGGAAAAGGACAGTATCGGGACTCTGTTGTTAAGCGGATCGTTTGGCAACGGACATGGAGAGAACGAGGACAGGGATTGTGTGCTCCCCTGCGAATTTAGTATACATTTTGGACGAGAGAGTGAATGAGGACTTAGCCGCCGCAGCTGAGGAAGAGAAGGGCTAGTTAAAACCACCGTCGAGACCGACGTGGAGAAACCCGAGCGAATCGCCGGTGAGAGAAGCGACTGCATTTCCGAGTAGTAGTAGTAGGAGTGAATTGTTTAGGCTTTTTGGGTTAGATCAAGGCAAGCAACTTCCAACTTCTAAGGCCTATTACGCTTGAACTTGGCACTGTAGGCTTAGGCCCAACATGGTTTTCCTTGATATTTTACAAGTTGGAACAAAGTTAGATGGAGATGAAATTAATATTTTACACAGAGGATCTAATCATTCCTTGTGTGATCGGGAAATGGACGAAATGATCAAACCCAAGAAGAACATCTTCGTACTGTCTGGCCAGAGCAACATGGCGGGCCGCGGCGGCATGGTGAAAATATACGACCACCATCAATACCACAAGAAGTGGGACGGCGTCGTGCCACCGGAATGCCAACCCCACGCCGACATTCTCCGGTTCTCCGCCAAGCTCCAGTGGGAACAAGCCCACGCGCCGCTCCACTGCGACATCGACACGAAGAAGGTGTGTGGAGTGGGTCCCGGAATGTCGTTCTCGAACAGGGTGAGGAAGGTCGCCGGAGTAGTGGGTCTTGTGCCCTGCGCGGTGGGTGGGACAGCCATCAAGGAGTGGGCGCGTGGGGAGGAGCTGTACGAGAACATGGTGAGGAGAGCCAAGGAGAGTGCTAAAGATGGAGGAGGACAGATAAAGTGTTTGTTGTGGTTCCAAGGAGAGAGCGATACTTCCAGTCTAAAAGACGCTGAAGCTTATCAAGAGAAGACGGTGAAGTTGGTACACAATGTTAGAGAGGATCTTGGGTTGCCTTCTCTTCCAATCATTCAGGTGAGTACCAAACAAATCCACAACCATAATTATGTTAATCATGCTTAGATCTATTGATGTCATGTTTATAGGTAGCAATTGCATCAGGAGGCGAGTACATGGAGAAAGTGAGAGAAGCACAGCTTGGTATGAAATTGCCAAATGTGGTGTGCGTGGATGCAAAGGGACTGCAACTGCAAGAGGACAATCTCCATCTGACTACTGAATCTCAGGTGAAGCTGGGACACATGTTGGCTGATGCATACCTCACTCACTTTTCATCATCATCGTGCCAGAGTTTTTAAAGGTTCATTTCCTTGGTTTGAGTGGGTTTGCTTTTGTTTGCTGGTTCTAGCTGTTGATTCAATTGCTTCAGCTTTCTCAGTTGGTTTATGCACTTGCAGTCAATTTTAGTTGTACTTTAATTGTATAAAATTTATTTTATTCAATAAAAGGCATTCTTTATCTTTGTGCATTTTTAATTATTTAATTATTAATCATAAAGATAAAATCTCTAGAATAATTGTTATGCAATTAGAAATTATAATGTGATTATAATTATGAGATTCAAATTGCATTTTCGTATTATTCCTAAAATATTCTTAGTCATGGTTTCGTCAAGACGGGGTATTGATGAAATGGTTAGACTAGTACATATTTGTTTCTTTCTTATGAAGAAA
>JAOTAX010000197.1:37142355-37159002 GCA_025629825.1 Erythroxylum guanchezii
TTTGACTTTAATTGTAATTTTAATAAAATCCAAGGATATGAAAAATAAGATTTTTCATATAAAAGGAAAAATTAGAATACAAATGAGGCTAGCACTTCTAACAAGTTTTTCCTCTCAAATTTGATTTGAGTTTTTCTCCGAAAAGATCCGTGGATACCGTTAGAGGCCTGACGATTGAACGGCTCGTGGAATTGACAATTTCAGAGAAGCAAGATATTGTATCGGAAATCGGAAAAGATTAGTTTTGATTTGTCAATTTCTTGCTTTATGTTTCGAATTTAATTCTGTTAATGTTGATTCTGTGGAAAAATTTTAATTTC
The DNA here is from genome assembly GCA_025629825.1 of Erythroxylum guanchezii. NCBI lineage: Eukaryota > Viridiplantae > Streptophyta > Magnoliopsida > Malpighiales > Erythroxylaceae > Erythroxylum > Erythroxylum guanchezii. Next base: position 37,142,676 of record JAOTAX010000197.1, read on the forward strand.
ATTTCGCTGCGCCTAGATTCGCTCTTGCGTACATTTTTCAACATCTTCATCCTGTGTTGGGGTCTCAGTATGATTGAAAAGTTACGAGTGCATAGAACAAGAGAACTATCCTCTAAAGTTAAACCCAACCCCTGCATTAAATTTAACCATGCTGAATGTATAATCTCCACGTATCACTTACAAATGTTTTCTATGGGCCGAGTTTAGGCCTGGGTAATAATGGGCTAGGTTCGATCGGGCCCTAATGTTGCTCCACCTACTACTTACAAATGTTTTTATTGGGCTTGGTAATAGGTCGGGTTCAAATATGGGCGACAATGGGTCAAGTTGAATCAGCTCCACCAAGGTTCGAGCGTGGCTTGAAAATTCTTGTCCGAGCATGAACTTGATTGGGCCTAAGTGGCCCAAAGTTTAGCCTAGTTTGATTTCTATTTTTTAAATTAAAGGTAAAAAATGACATTGTTTTATTAAACATGAAGTTGATTTTTTTTAATTAGTTTGAAACTTGAAATTTTTAAAAATCCAAATATAACCCTAAGCTCTATTAAACGGGGTTAGTCTATTGATTTCAAGCTAAACTGTGTTAGATTGGGCTAGATCTGGACTTATCACACACCCTTAGTTTTTACTTCTTTTTTATTTGTTACAAAGGAGCAAAACTAAAAACACAAAAGGGAAGCTAGCGCAACGATCTACTGTACAACGCTCCGTGTTGATCTCGGTGGATGAGCTCCATGATCAACAGCGGTGGCTCCTGAAGGTAGTGCAACCCTAGGTCTGTAAGGACAGCAAGAGCCGCTGGAAAGTCTGCACACTGATTTTCTTCTCGAAACACCTGTTGAATTATGATCTTTTAATCTTGTTGGAGCATCGCCCGGGTGTCTATCATCAAAACAAAATTTACACAATTCACAATACTAGAAGTGGAGAGAAGATTAATTATCTCTAAGGAGTCCACTTCGAGAATGACACGGCGGTATCCTAGTAACCAAGCCAATTGGAGTCTCCAATGGATACCCCAGAGGTCTGCCTCAAGCGGAGAGACCTTGCCGATTTGCTGCTGAAATCCCCCACACCACTGGTTGCTTTAGTTTTGAAGTAAACTCCCAGTTGAAGCAAAGGAGGAATCATTTGGAATAGATTCATCGGTGTTGAGTTTGACCCAGTCTGACGGCGGTTTGGATCACCCCACTAAGCTCCCCACTGGGAGGCCCTGTGTCGAGAACACACAGCTCTTGACCATTCTTGCTCGGATTATCCAATCCACATTACTTATCTTTAAAAATTATACATCTTTTAAAAAATCCATAAATTAGACCTTAAAATTTTTTCAATTTTACATAATTACTCAAATCGCATATTTTATGTACGTTTTGAGAATGCTTCAATTGTGTGTCATTTAATTTTATTCATATATTTACGTAAACTCTTATGTACAAGATTTAGTAAAATATTACATTAAATAGTTTAACGGACCAAAAGATTTATTACCAACATTTGTACGGTTGGTAGGCGTTATCTTATAGTAATCAGTGTACCCACTACACAAATCCCACTGTAGCACCACTACCAAGGAAGGACCAAACTCAAGTCAACACTCAACTCAAATCTTTGTTCTTAAAACCGGACCGGACTGGCCGGTCTCATCGGTTTGACCGATGACCGATGAGCGGTCAGTGGTCTGGTCCGGTTTATTCTTCAAAACTAATTATCAATTGACCCAGTCTGAACCGGTCGGACCGATCCGACAATTTTTTTTATTTTTTTATTTTTTTGAAATTTTTTAAAATATTATATATAATTAAATATAATTATTGCATAATTATTACGTCACACTGGTTTGAACCGGTCGAACCGGTGACCAATAAGGCCACCGGTTCGATGACCGGTCCGGGTTTCAAAACATTGACTCAAATCATCCACATCCTTTATCTTTTCAATAAGTAAATTTACCAAATAACTTAATTTGTAATATGATCAGTAGTGTTTTGAAACTCGGACTGGTCATTAAATCAGAGGCTTTATTGGTCATCGATTTGACCGGTTCGACCGGTTCAACCATTAGTCGAACCGGTCGAACCGATCGAACCGGTGTGACGTCATAATTATGCAATAATTATATTTAATTATAAATAATATTAAAAAAAATAAAAAATAAAAAATTGATTGAACAAGTGGTCAAACCGGTAGACCGGTCCGACCGGTTCTCACTGGTTCAATTGCATACCGATTTTTACCAGTAAACCGGACCGAATAGCCGACCGGTCACCGATTGAACCGGTTAGACCGGCCGGTCCGATCCAATTTTTAAAACCATGATGATCACTAGTTAGGTCGTAAAAAATATGCGTTCCATGATCTAAAGCTCGATTGAATTTAAAGGTTTAAGTTTAAATTCAAGTTTAATCGATTTAATTAAGTATTTATTTATTTTTAAAATTGAAAATATAAATTTTAGATTAAACTGACTAGATAATCTAAAACTTAAAATTTAAGCAAAAATTTCGATTAAGTTAATTTAAACTCATTGATTCCACTTAAATTAATCATCTCTAATTTTTTTTTCTCTTTCGAAAGCTTTGTATAAGATTTTTTATTTTGAAATAAATAATTTTTAATGCTTTTAATTGCTTTTCTAGGCCCACAGAAATAATTTGAATCTTTCACCGAACCCCACACGAATACATTATACATTTCCACTACGGCGAGAAATCAAAATTGAAATTTGCCAATATCGCTCGCCAACCCAAAGATCCGGGTCCCACCACTTCACACACATTATGTCTTTCAACTTACTTCGTTTTCGGTTTTGTCCACGCGCTTTTAGAGAGCGTTGTTTAAATAATTTTATTAATTAAGAGTAAGGTTACTTATTGTCCAAATTTTGCATCTTAACATAACTTTCACTTAATGTTTTGTTGTTCCAATTTACTTGTTTGTGATTAATAAAGTTTTCTTAAGATTCATGTATCTACCCAATGAGGAGAAAATTCTTTTAATTATATGTATCTAATAAATAATCCAAATTTAGAAAACCACATCTGTAGATATAAATATTATACATTAATTAGTTAGATATTATTAATATATTATATTAACTCAAATCTTAAAACTTAATTAAATTTATTTTAAATAAATTATTAAATTAAGATTAATTTAATTCATAAATTATAATTATAAAAAATTTTAAAAAAATGTTACCATTTTAATCACATATAATTATAAAGAACGGGCAATTCCAATTTCCCACTCTCACGTATCGTAACGCTCCTGAGACAGCTCCTTTCCATCTAAAACCCTCACCAAACCCCAAACCCAAAATATAAAACCAAATCACTCCCTCCCTCCCAGACGCACACTAGCAAAAGCTTACATTTTCGCTCTCCAGTCCACCGTCCAACGCTGATATGGCCACAACAGGCGCCGCCACCAACCTTCGAACTCCATCTCTCAATAACAGACTTTCGTCCCTTTCTTTGTCAGCCACCAAGTTCTCGGCTTTCTCCGTGACTCCCCGAAACTCTCGCCGGAGGCCGCGCTTCATTGTTCTAGCCGCCTCTCTCGACGCAAAACCCACCGTCCTCGTTGCCGAAAAGCTCGGAGCAGCCGGGCTTGAGCTGCTTAAGGAGTTTGCTAACGTGGACTGTTCGTATAACCTTAGTCCGGAGGAGCTGTGCACAAAGATCTCGCTTTGTGATGCTCTGATCGTGCGGAGTGGGACCAAAGTGAGCCGAGAGGTCTTTGAATCGGCTGGTGGCAGGTTGAAGGTTGTTGGTAGAGCTGGTGTTGGGATCGATAACGTGGATCTGGCCGCGGCGACGGAGCATGGATGCTTGGTGGTGAACGCGCCGACTGCAAATACAGTTGCGGCGGCGGAGCATGGGATCGCACTTCTTGCGGCCATGGCAAGGAATATTGCTCAAGCCGATGCATCTGTTAAGGCTGGTTAGTGGGGTGTTTACTTTGGTTTTTTTTTTGGGGGGCTAAAGTGCGAGTTATTGCATGTTTTTGGTTCTTTTGAATGCGTTTTGTTGCATGGTTCTGTTTTTTGTGATCGTTGTTTTAGGAAATACTGTTGGATCTGAGTTGGGATATTGTTGAAGAGTTGGAAAAAAGTTAAAAATTTAAAGAAGAATTCAATTCCATATCCGGACGTAAGTTGCAGTGTATTTGGAAGCGAGGATCTGAAACGTAAATTGATTGGAAAATTTCCATAAAAATTCTGTGGATCAGGTCAAAGCATGTTTCTGAGCTTAAAAGACATGTACATATGTTGTTGGTTGTCTCATCTTAAACTGTTTTCTTGCGGGTGCTTTTTTTTTTTATGTGAAGACAGAGTGACTCACGACGACTTGGAATTTCATTTGTAATATCTAAGTAAAAGGGTATGGGAAGGCATGTACGATTTAGTTCCTTTACGATGCTGATATTCAGGGGACGTCCAAATTGATATTGTACAGGAAATATTTCGACAATTTCTCGAAATCTTACGGGTTCTCAGTTGGTCCAAAGTATTAAGTTGTGGCCAGTTGGGAAACTTAGCAGCTTAGTTCTCGTGATCTCACCGGATACTCTGTTAAAATGCTTCTGAATATTGTGCCATTATAGTTACTGCAATTTGCTCACCATTTATGGCAGCTAATGTTATTAGGTTGATCTAGATTCAAGTGCCTTCTTTTCCATATTATTTATACTACTACAATTTTCTGTTATGTCAAAGTAGAGTTTATGGAAGAAATTGGCTTACTAGCATATCTACTTCTATTTTTGAGTGATCCAGGAAAATGGCAAAGGAACAAATATGTAGGTGTCTCACTTGTTGGGAAAACGCTTGCTGTGATGGGCTTTGGAAAGGTTGGATCTGAAGTTGCCAGACGAGCGAAGGGACTTGGCATGCATGTGATTGCACACGATCCATACGCCGCTGCTGACCGAGCTCGTGCCATTGGTGTTGAACTTGTGGGCTTTGATAAAGCCATATCAACGGCTGATTTTATCTCCTTGCACATGCCACTTACTCCAGCAACATCAAAAATTCTCAATGATGAAACTTTTGCTAAGATGAAGAAAGGAGTTCGAATTGTCAATGTTGCTCGCGGAGGGGTGATTGATGAAGATGCTTTGGTTAGGGCGTTGGATGCTGGAATTGTTGCTCAGGCAGCTCTTGACGTTTTCACAAAGGAGCCTCCAGAGGACAGCAAATTGGTGCAGCATGAGAATGTTACGGCAACTCCTCATCTCGGTGCTAGCACAGTGGAAGCTCAGGTTTGTTAACCATTTGGTCGTGGGTCGATCGTCAAATATTGCTCAGTCATGCAAGTCATGGTATGTTATGGCATTTGGGTTTTGTATGCAGGAAGGTGTGGCTATAGAAATAGCTGAAGCTGTTGTTGGGGCCTTGAGAGGAGAGCTTGCTGCAACTGCAGTCAATGCACCTATGGTTCCTGCTGAGGTATATCACCTTTCTGTTATTGTTTTTGACCTTTTTAAGGAGGTTTGGTTTTGATATAGATTATTGAGGATTTTAATGCTTTTGTTGTTGGTGTTGTTATTTTTCCATCTCAGGTTCTGACAGAATTGAAACCATTTGTTGTTCTTGCTGAGAAACTTGGGAGACTTGCTGTCCAGCTGGTAGCTGGCGGTAGTGGTGTGAAATCTGTTAAAGTAACTTATGCTTCTGCCAGAGCGTCTGATGACCTTGACACCAGGGTGCTTCGTGCCATGATCACCAAGGGGCTGATTGAGCCCATATCCAGTGTTTTCGTGAACTTGGTTAATGCTGACTTCACTGCCAAACAGAGAGGCGTGCGGATAACTGAAGAACGTATCACTCTAGATGGTTCTCCAGAGAATGCACTCGAGTTTATCCAGGTCCAGATTGCCAATGTTGAATCCAAGTTTGCTAGTGCCATATCGGAGACAGGTGAGATAAAAGTTGAGGGACGTGTGAAGGATGGTATTCCCCACTTGACCAAGGTTGGATCTTTTGAGGTGGATGTGAGCTTGGAAGGTAGCATCATACTCTGTAGACAGGTTGATCAGCCAGGTATGATAGGCAAGGTGGGGAGCATTTTGGCAGAAGAGAATGTGAATGTCAGCTTCATGAGCGTTGGAAGGATAGCCCCACGAAAGCAAGCTGTCATGGCAATTGGAGTTGATGAACCGCCTAGCAAGGAGAGTTTGAAAAAGATTGGTGGCATCCCAGCCATTGAAGAGTTCATTTTCCTCAAGTTGTAATGGCGGCCTTGGTCATTGGGTTCTGTTTGCCTTTTATTCTATAATTTGTCATTTTTGGGTGGGAATCACAGTTCGATATCAACTGCCATTTTTGGTTGTTTCTGGTAGCTTTGGAGGTGAAAAGAAATAATTCAGCTTCAAGATTATGTACTTTCTTCAGGTTTTATTGTCTGTAGTTCAATTGTCATTTTAGCTCGTTGTTTGAGAATCAGCCTTTTAATATGGGCAATTGGTTTGGATAAAGCTTTTGTTCAAGTTCCATGTGCCTAGGCCTCTCGTCATGAACAGCAAGTAATCTTAGCAGATGACTTAACCATGGATATGGAGTATATATACCACTCACCTGGACATTAGAGAATGAAAACATTTTGTCATGGATACTGGAATCAGGGGCCATTAAGTCAAAATAATGTTTCAGTGAATTATGAAGTCACTAAAGCTACGGTCTTTTAAGATAAAACTGCAAAAGACAAAAGCTTTTGGTCGGGACTTATGCTCAATCTAGAGTCAAAATTGTACCTTCATTCGCTCGCCGGATAACATAAGCATAGCGAGGGGCGAGCTAAATTGCACAGATCGTCTGTTTTATTTTTTGAATAACTAGGTGCTCCAGCCCAAATTGTACAGGATCAAACGGCATTTGTAGGTGGTCTCCAAGGCATGGTTTTGTGTGATCAAACGTTTCAAAATGAGTTTCCAGAAAGTTTTAACACAAGTAGGACGTTGGTTTTGTTTTCGTACACCCAAAAGACCAACGTGTCATTTTGTGCCTCTCACATGTCTCCTCGTCATCTCTCAGAGCTCTACCACTTTTGGATACTGGATTACGTTTAAATGCTGCGGTGCCTTACAGTCTTTTGCCCTCTCGTTTACAGCAACAACAGAATGGCCGTAGCTCAAGTCTCTGCTTCTCTCTCCCTCTCCACTCGCGGTATCTCTCTATCTCTCTCTGTATGTTAGTTTTCTGTAAATTTGTATTCTTTGCCCTTGATTGTCTATATCCTGTTTCAGATGTTTGTTCCATTAGCCCAGCAAGGAATTGCTCCATTTCTCGGTTGCCCGCTTCTCGTTTAGCCCGGAAAGGAACAACCTTTGCTTCTGGTTGTCCGCTTTGTAAGAATATCTACTTGTTTAATGCCTCTGATGTTCGCTCTGTATCTGTCTATGCTTGGGAGGAATGGTATGTGTAGAGTCGGGATACAATTTTTATAGACCTCGCCCAGTAGCTCAAAGTTTTAGGTTGAATAATTCTTGACATTATTGAATGTGTAGAAGGTCAAACTAATACTCTTTTTTACCCCTCTGAGGCCCTATTTTGAAGTTGCAATTATGGGTAAAGATTGCTATTTCTTGGATGCAATCCAGCGCAAGTACTGTGATGCCAACGAGTGCTTAAGAAACCAAGAAATTCTCCGTGACCCACTTGCAATCAAGTGTAGAAGCCCTAAGCTTGGGTACTCTAATGGTTACTGATGAAATGTAGCTTTATCCCCTGTGTCCTATATGCTGGCTTATAGAGTCTAAGAAGTTTATGAAGGAAGGAAGGAATCTTTGAACACTTGCAATCTTGCATATGAGTTTCCTGATATTCTTTTGTTTTTCATCCCCAGTGATTATTTAACCTGGAGGACTATTGTTAATGTCCGTGTGTTTTGAAGTTTGTTACAAGTTAACACTTGAGAGTTAATGCTTGCTATTATTTGCAGTGATATCAAGAACTTCTTATCAGAGGAAGCACGCATGCAGTACATTAGTCTCTATAAGATGCCAGCAGAGTACCCAGAAGAGCAACAGTTTGGATGTTTGGCTAGGGCGGTTTGCTATGGTTGGCTTTGCTGTAGCTATTACTGTTGAAATAGCAACTGGCAAGGGCCTTCTGGAGGTATGGTGTGTTTTACTGGAGTTTCTATGTCTGGTTTTAGCAATCACTACATTCAATTCCAAACTTAACTGTTTGGTAGTTTTGGTCACTCACGGTTATGTGGGTTGATGCTTTTTCCCATATGATTAATTCGTTGTTGCGTTCCCAGATTCATATTGGAAGTTTGACAGAAAACATCAGAGCTTGGCTTGATACTAGCCACTAGTAAAATGCATATGCAAAGGCAATAGACATGCATTGGCATAACTATATCTTTTGTCCTCTAATTTTAAGGTTTTTCCTATTTAAGTTCAACATCAAAGGTTTTGGTTGCAGTCTTTTATTTTAATGTTTCCACTCACTCAATTATTTAAGTCAATCTGAAGTAAGACACTTAAATCGTATATGAACATGTCTTCTTATTTGGGTCCATCTAGTTACTGCAAAAAATTAAAAACCGTAAAAGAATGATCTCTTCATCTCTGTTGTTTCATTTCTTTTCAATCTCAATAACCTCACTTTTTTCACAAAGATGGCTTCCTTTACTCTTATTTCTTCTCAACCCAAGTCTCTGTTTAACAACACCCATCTCTCTGTGACACCATCTACTTCTCCCTCAACAACAAATTTCCTATTTGTGTTTGTCTCCAAAAGGGCATTTTTTCGATCTGAAGTTCCTGCTTTTCTTGGAATTGCCAAAATGCCCATGAAGACTGCTACTGTTGTGGCGGCCATGATGGTCATAAACGCCAAAAAAGAGTACCTTGATGAGGCAAAGGTTTTGTTGAGGAGATGAGGTTTGTGGTTATGAAGTTGCATACAAGAAAGCAGGCGAAGCAGGGAGAGGAGGTTAAGCAACTAGAAGAACAGGTTATTCCCAAATGGGAGCCTATTGTTGATGGGTACTTGAGGTTTTTAGTTTATAACAAGTTGGTTTATTATACTCTTGAAGAGATTGTTCAAAGGGCGACATGATTCTTTTGTTGTTTTTAATTGTGTCTAGATGGACCCAAATACAAAAATGACTTACTTTGAGTGTGTTACTTGATGTTCTGTTAATAAAAATTGATGAAAATACTTGATTAAATCGAAATATTGAAATGAAGATCAATGTGATTGTTATTGTTATAATATTATAGGAACCCAGTGAAACATTTTCTGGGGCCTTGGAATCGTCACTCAAAGTTTGTCTCACTTTAATCAACAGTTTTTCTTCTTTTATTGGTCCATGAATGTACCATTTCTTGTCCTTTTACCTCTGAACCTAACCCTTTTCTTGCACATATCCTATTAGTATCCAATGGTAAGCACTATCCTCAAATCGATTCTCCTTTTGTTGTTGCAGAATTTTGGTCTCAGCAGCCCCTTGCCCACTGTGGCATTGGCAGTGACAGGACTAGTGGGCGTTCTAACAGCTGTATTTATCTTCCAATCGGCCTCTAAGAGCTGACTTGTGATTCTGTTTTGATGGTTGAATGTTTGTGATTTAGTAATCACTTTTTTTTTTTAAAATCCCAATTCCGTCTTTGATGTCAATATAAACAGTACCTCAAGCTTGTAAACGCGATGGAAATTTTAATTTATGTGAAGCTTTTCTTTGACTTTGGCCATGGAGTTTTGCTGTTCAAGTCATACTGTGAATGCCCTTCATTCGTTCTGACTAAGCTTCAGAATGGATTCGATCATCTCCATCGGGGAACTGGTGACTTGCACAATTTCATTACTGTCTTATCAGGACCATCGTGGATGAAAACATTATAACGAGTACTTATTGGAGATCTTCTTCAAGTCAACTCTTAAGTAAAGTCCTATGTATTCTTTTCCTGATGTTCTATCATCCACCCAATCAAACATATTCGATTCAACCCCACTAAGGGGATATGAATGCTTTCTTCGATAAATGGCAACAACCTCAGATAGAAATTTCAGAGCAAGACAAATAATCTCCGTCCATTGCTATTATAGAATCTATTCTCTGCCGTCTCCATGTAGAAATGCTCGTCTGCTATGTACCATCAAGCAGAACGATTCTGTTTTTTGTGCCTTATCTTCATAAAATTCTGTTCTTTATGTTGATAATGATCAGTTTTTCTTTTAAGCTTCTTCTTTAGACATAGGATCTCTTCTTTGCCTGCGAGGGTTCATCTCTCTCCTTGCAAATTTCCTCTGTTTTCTTCACCAGTTTGCATTATGGGTTTGATTAATGGTGTAATGAGCAAAACCATATCCAGAATTGCAAAGAGGTTTCTTCCCAAGACTAAAGTCAGGATTCTAATGGTGGGACTTGATGCATCCGGGAAGACAACCATTTTGTACAAGTTAAAGCTTGGAGAAGTTGTTACTAGCCTTTCAACGATTGGTATTTAACCTACACAACCTCTTTCTTGATGAAACTCCATCTCTATCAAGACCTCTATCTTCTGCAGATAGTGAGAAAGATTCAGACATCTATCTTCTTGGTTTACACTGCTGAAAGCTTAAACTCGTCCTGTAATTGATTTCTTATGGCAGGCTTCAACGTGGAGACAGTGGAATACAAGAACGTGAATTTCAGTGTTTGGGATATCGGAGGACAACACAAGGTACAAACTGATCCTAGAGATAGGCTAACATGATTCCTGACGAAAATGTATTGTTTCCGAGGGAAATGTGAAAAAGGTAAACCTTCCTGGAGCTTATAAATGGGAAATGGAGATAGAAGACATGCCTTTTCTTCTTCAAGCAATTGTATATGTAGAGAAAAGTTACGAAAAGTTACTGATGAGAAAAGCTTGCACCTTGTTGGATTACAGATTCGTCCTTTGTGGAAACATTACTTTCAAAACGCAGCAGGGATCGTTTTTGTGGTGGACAGTAATGATAGAGAAAGAATATCAGAAGCCCGCAATGAACTGCATCGGATTCTAAGCGATGTACGTGAGCTCTGTTGGAATAAAGTTCTTGCTTTCTTAGCATTGATAGAAGCACAAACCCTTTTCTTGGAGGCATAGGATTCGATTACTGAACTTTGAAAAATCAATCTTATACTAAGATGATCAACCTTACTTGTAGAGTGAATTGAGGGATGCAACATTGCTTGTGCTTGCCAACAAGCAGGACTTTGAACGTGCCATGTCCGTGTCCGAGGTTGCTGATAAACTTGGGCTGCATGCTCTTCGACACCGTTGCTGGTATGCAAGAGTCTGTTGCTTGAAAACTCTAATTTACCAAGCATTCTTGAGAGTTCAGAGATTGTCTCCTTTCAAGTAACGTGGGAAGAGGGCTAAATATTATGAACTCTCTTTTGCAGGTACATCCAAGGTTCATCAGCCATATCTGGACAAGGACTCTATGAAGGTCTAGAGTGGCTATCCAACAATGTTTCCTACAACGCAGCATAATAGAAAATCCCCTCACGGCAATGTAGTTTATAGACAATGACAAGATACGGTGTTCAATCGAAATTTTCGTTTGTCCCTAGGAAAACCGAAAGCCCACCCCATGTTTTTCAAGTTTAAATGGATCATGCAAGCTAAAACACACGTGTGAATCTCTTGCAATATTTACATGTGTTCCAAAATATATGCAACAAAATTCAACTTTGACTTGGTCCCATTTAACAGAACTTGGAGCAGAACAAAGAGCTATGTCCCAATATCTCTTAAAAGATAGTTCATAATATTTAGCCCTCTTTCCACTGAAGACACGTTATGTTTCGAACTAAATTCATTAATGAATTGGATTTAATTATATTAATGAGATTGAATTGAATTCAATTTACAGTGTTTGGAACAAACCTAGTAATATTAGAATTGAATTCAATTACACTGTTTGAAACATAATCAAAATGAGTTCAATTATTTCATATGACACATTTACCTTTGACTAAAAAATAATCTTATTAAAAAATAAACATTCACACTTAAATAGAACAACTTATAAACATCAATTTTATTATAAATAATATCATCAAAAAAGTTCATTATTAAAATGAAAAGAAAAATTGATTACAAATGATATTAGGCTACACCGAACTATAAAGATAATAAAAAATTATTATAATTTGGAAGCTTAAAATTGTATAAACGAGTAGTAGTTATTTTGTGTTGATAACTATAAGGCATTATGTTAGGTTATTATGTTATAGGGTTATTATGTTGGAGTCGGGGGCATTATTGGGTTTGTGGGTTAAAAAAGAAGAGATGCAACTTTGGGGTTATTATGTTAGAGTCATGGGCATTATTGGGTTTATGGGTTAAAAAAGAAGAGTAGCAGTCAAAAGAGTTGAATTCACGTGAATGAGAGCGTGAATTGAATTTACAAAGGAAGTAGATTTGAGACTCACATGTGAATTCAATTCGTGGTTATTTTTTTGTTTCAAACAGGAGAATTGAACCTTGTAATTGAATTCAATTTCCTGCATTCTAAACAGGCTATAAATCATTTTTCAAAATATTAGATGAGGTTGGATTTTTGGTGTCAACTCTGTGTTAGAAGATCTTATTTGACACAAAGATCTTATCTTTCAAAAAATAACTCTTGTTATAAAGGGAAATACAACGAAGAAAATTACATAGGGGATCCTCTAGGAGGAGTAAATGATACCCAATGAGTGTAGTAGGTAAATAAAATGAGACATATACAAGCACAACTAAGTCACTTCAACGATATCCGGATGAACAAACTCAACAAACAAACTCATTTCAACGATATCCGGATGAAAAAACTCAGCAAACCTACATGTCACCCAATCTTTTTGAAGTTCCACCAGTCTTTCCCTCGTAGCAATCACAATCTATCATGCCAGATCTTTCACCTTCAAATCCATTATTGATGGCACTCTAAGCAAATCTATTTAAATCATTGCCTTTATATCGCATTAGTCCATTTAAGCAAAAGTTAAAGGTGAAGTAGGATTTCTCTCCTCAACCACCAAATATAAATTAACATCATCAAGAAAGTTCTTTACCTTCGATACACTCTCTCACTCCCACCAAACCAAAAATTTCAAAGACTCAGACATTTTTCAAATAATAAATTACATTGGCTGAAGGATAACTTTGGAGCAATCAGTAAGATAACTTTTTTTTGTAAAATACAAATAGAAAGTTACGTATAATTAATAACTCTTTCCCGATCATTGCAAAATTAGAAGCCGACAATTATTTTTTCTTAACAATAAATAACATTAGTCAATGTGGTTCTATTTCTTACAAAATATTTAAAGTCAATTAATCATATTGCCTTTTATAGAAATAAGATGCATATAATAACATTTTGAATCCTAAGGTGCTTTCAACTTAATTTTGGCATCTTTATTAAATTGTATAGTTTTTAGAGTTAATTATAAAAAAATCTCAAATTTTGTTCAATTTTATAATTATAACCTGAACTTTAAAAAGTGATAATAAAATGTTCAAACTTTTAATTTTTTCAATTTTATATATGTCAGCAATAATTAACAGAACAAATGGTGATTAATAAAACAACGTCGTTTAATCATATAATTAAATGACGTCATTTTTAAAAATAACCTAAATCTCATCCCCTTCATTTTTATGGCTTCTGGACACACGGTAAGTTACGTTAGCAAACTTAATAGAGAAACAAACGTCAGCTTAGAATTAAAAAAAATTGAAAGTTAATTTAAGCTCAATAAAATGTAACTCTTACTAATGTGAGTTACATTAGGATGTCACTTGACATGTTGCACTTAGGCCAAATAAATGTGTCAGTTGCTCTAATAAGTTGCTATAGAGCCTACATCTCTATTTGAGCTTGTGAAACATTTTTTTTTCTATCAACAATCGATTCGAGCAAGTTTTATTTTTTGTTTTGGCTCCTCTATCCTTAACCAAAGTCTTAAGTTCGAGTTTTGGGAATGAAGTCGTTTTAAAACTTGTGAGGGAGAGCTTCGCCGTCCCACAAGGGTCCTACCCGATTCGAATCCGGACTAATTGGTTGTCCATGTGACACCGAATATCGGGTGGCTTGACCAGAAAAATAAACCTCTTAATCTTTTTCTTGTAGATAATGAGTTTCATCAACCAAATAAGTAAGCACTCTTCTCACAATTATCAAAAGCTTTAAGTTTGATTTAAAACTAAGATTTGGCAATTAAGATTTTATGTCCACTTTGGTCACAATCCCAATCTAAAGATATACAATAACCAAAAGATGTGGTAAATAAGCATCTCTTAAGATTCCCTGACGTTTTAAGCAAATACTGCAAAGAGGTGTTAGTAACAAATACTGGGGAACAATTTTTTTAAAAGAAAAAAAGGTGTGTACAAGAGGGGGTGCTTTAGGAAATAAAAAATGCATTATCAATCCATATATAAAGAGGTTTTAGTTGTAAAACGAGGAATACAGAAACTTGTAACAAAAATAACAATTAACAAGACGTTTGAGTTCGTTTTTTTTTTTTTTTTCTGTTGTCATTTTTTATTTTCAGTTTATATTTTTCTTTTAAATGAAAATACAAATATGCTTGGTTATTAATGTCAACGTAATTATATTTTTATCATTAATAATAATTACATGTTATATAAAATTTAAAGATAAATTATTTTTAATTAAACAAAGTTATTTTAATCTCTTATATAATTTTATCAATAAATTATCAATAAATTATTTTATTTTATTAAAATTAAAATTTTGTTTATAAATTAATATTTATTTTAAATATTTAATTATTAAATAAAAATTTAATTGAAATTTATAAATTTTAAATTTAATTATATTTATTAATAATTACCAAATTTAATTTATTTAATTCAATTGTCAAAATTAAATTAAATTATTAATCTAAATTAAATTATTTATAATTCTTATTAATAATTAATTTTAATTAATTAAATATATAATATTAAATTAAATTATTTATAATTTTTATTAAAAATTAATATATTAAATAATTAAATAACTAATCTACCGTTTGCAGAATCATGCTATAAATATGAATATTACCAATTCCACTTAAGATGCTTTATATGTTAAGTCAATGACTTTACGCAAATGATTTTGATGAAGAACAAATAATAATGAAAGAAGAAAGTGAGACAGAAGTGCAAATCAAAAGCAGACGAAATAAAATCAGACGGAAGAAAAGCAGACGGAAGGCGCAAACCATAATCAGACGGAAGGCGCAAATAAAAAGCAGACGGAAGGCGCAAACTAAAAGCAGACGGAAGCGCAAACCAAAAGCGATTTAAATAATCAGACGGAAGATGTAAGACGGAAGAACCGATACCACGACGGTTTTCTAATCAGCTTGAGTTAGTTACAGAACTCAATTGAATAACTGATTCTTCAAAGATCAAGAAGTAGTTATCAAGAAGCAGTTGAAGACGAAGGCTATAAATACGAGTCGGAGTCGAAGATTACAAAAGTTAGTGATTTTAAGAAATCTCATTGTGCGAAAAACTAGAGCAATTATCTTCTGTAACATTAGCTCAAAAAATTTCTTTCAGTAGAGAGAAAAACAGATAGCCTGAAGAGGCTAAGAGTAAAAGAATACTTGTTGTAAGAGACCTTAAGAGGCTTAGTATCAAAGAATATATGTAACGTGTTGTGAGATAGTGAAATCTCAGAAAAATCTCTAAGGACTGCCGTAGCCCATAGTTTGGGGTGAACCAAGATAAATCTGCTGTGTCTACATTCTCTCAATTCTCAACTCTCAATTCTCTCTTTACTTTGAAATTTTTATCTTACTGTTTTCATACGAGAATTTTCGAAAGGGAATTAGCAAAAAGAATACACAATTCAACCCCCCTTCTTATGCATTTGTATATCGTTTATTAAGTCTTCTATTAACGTGTGATTCACTTCAATTGGTATCAGAGCTTGGTTTCCAAGGATCACTGTAACAAAGTGTGGATAAAGATTCATGGCGAAGTCACACATGTACATTGCTGAAGGTGCCTCAGTCACTAGACCTCCGATGTTTAACGGAGAAGATTATCACTACTAGAAAGATAGAATGCGGCTGTTTATTGAATCTACTTATATTGACCTTTAGGACATAATAGAAAATGGATCGTACACTCCGATAGATGAAGAAGGAAATCCTATTCCACGAATTAGATGGTCTGTTGATCAGAAGGCGAGATTTCAACTAAATTCGAAGGCAATGTTCTTTTTGAGTTGTGCCTTAAGCAGAAATGAGTACGACAAAGTCCACGGATGCGATACTGCGAAGGAGATGTGGGATACGTTATCCATCGCACACAAAGGTACAAATCAAGTCAA
>JAOTAX010000197.1:37204968-37215846 GCA_025629825.1 Erythroxylum guanchezii
AGTTACTTAATAGGATGAAACATTTACTGAGACATCAGAACCTTCCAAAACATAAATGCTCTGGAACTTCTTGTGTTCTTAAATGTGTAACTAAAGAAAGAATTTTCAAATACGTAATAGTTTCTTGGTTCTTCCTGATGCTTGTAGCCCATAACCACATTTTTAAGTCACAATTCTAAAGATTGAGAATTAGAAAGATACCGCAGTTTCAAAAGAACAGGTGAAAAATGTCACACTCGGAAGAAGGAAAATATATGGAACACAAAATGTCAACTTGCCCAGTAAACTATGCTTTGATCAACATATAATGCCTAGCTCTGAAAAATTTCAAAACCACCTACTGCGGCTGCAGAAAAGCCTGGAGAGTAGCTACACAAACCAGACAAGTTAACTGAGCTAAGCAGGAAAAATGAAGTGTGTTTGTTGACTTCAAGGGGGACGCATATGCCTCAAATACTCAAAAGCTTCTTCATTTCAGTAGAAAGTTGATTTGGACCATGGCAATAATCCAGTCCCTGACATTTTCTCACTTTCATAACTAAGAAGAGGGTTATCTTTTATTTGTCTTTGAAGGGTCAAGAAAGTGAATTCAAAATATTTAGCAGAAACCTCACTTGGGGCTTGCAAGGGTAAGAAAATGCAGAGTTCACTAGTGCTTCTGAGTAACTTCTTGTTTATGTTTCCAAATCCCAATAAATAACAAAACCTGGCTACTACGCAAAGCTGAGAGCTTGAACATAGAGAGATAGAGGCCCACACATCTATATGGTCTCTTTTTTCTATTCTCTTTGAAGCTTTACAGCTGTACGCGAGAAAAGTGTTGGAAAAAAAGAAAGTTTACAGGGAACGATAGGGTTTATGTTTTGGTGCAGACCCCAAATGTGGATTCATGTGATTCATTTGATGCCATGCAACAATAACAAGAGAATGGAGAGAGACCAGGTCAAAAGAAAAGTTTCTTAATATCACCAGTCTAATAGACTTTGCCATGATCATATTATTCTACAATTATTGGTGTAGGGACAAACTGACTTCACCATCTTTGGACCTTGAGACTGAGACTGATAGAGGGAGCAAGCTGTTTCCCTTTGAAAAACCAACACGCACATTCTCTTTCTTTACTTTGGTATGATGACTCTTGAGCACTAGGCAATAGGCATGCATCTCTACTGCTGCACCATCTACAATCTACCAACCTTAAAGTAGAGAAGAAAAGCGGGAGGTCTCAATAAGACAACCTCCCCACCATATCAAAGATTTTGTCTCCCACCACTTGACTTTTCAACTTCTTGTAGCTCAACAAACAACAATAACATCTTGTTTTCTTTTCCTTTCTTCATGAATTTCATTTTCAGATCTGACTTCTTTGTTTGCTTTGCACCTAGATTGCTATTGCTTGTCCTGGAATTCATGTTTTAGAAGAAATGTGAGAATTCCTAAATATTACATCAATTGGGAGACGATAAAAATAGACTTAAGTGTCTTGAGAATATAAACACAGACACAAGAGAGGTGGTGAGTTCTTATTCCAACAAAGGTGACTGGCATGCACTGCTTGGACTAAATGGATTTTCGAGTAATAATATTATTGTATAGCATGTGAGAAAAGCAAGAGAGACCTCTTTTTCTTTCTTTTTTTTTGGTAAATAAAAGTAAATAAAGTAAAAGAAAAGAGTAAAAATGGGTTATTTAGAATCCACTAAAAAATGGGGCATCAAGAATCTTTGGCAATCTTAAGAAGGAAAACTATGGGCATGTAAACTTCACTGCCTTAGTGGGTATCCTAACTTTGTTTATGCTTTAACCAGGAAAGATTCTTATGTTAATCCAGGTTTAGCCAAATCCCATGAACAAACAAAAAGGAAAGACGCTGAATTAATCACTAACTATTAATATAGCCTCACAATGCATCTCATTATCTTAAAGTAGATATAGTGCCTTATATAACTAACCGATTTTGACACATTCATGTAATGTTATCAAAATCGGACCGAAAGGTAAACCGATAAGATAAGAGATTTAAAGGTTAAAAGAATCAACCAGTAGTATAACATCATAAAATTAGTTAAAAATTGAATAAAATTAAAGAATTTAAAAATTATTTAAAAAGATTATCTTTAATTATTGAAAAATTTAAAGTTTAATTAAAAAATAAACTATTAAATAAAAATTAATCGATTTATTTTGATTTATAAAAACAGATTAATTAATGAAAATTAATCGATTAATTAATAAACTGATTAATTTTTAATAACAAAAATTATTAACTAAATAAAACCGAAAAATTTAAAACTAAATCGAAAAATTGATCCGTTCAAAATTTTTATTATTAAATCGATCAAACTAATTCAATTTTTAAATCATTGAAGTCTACTTTCTTGGATATTTAAATCAAAATCACCAATAAAATTATGTACCCTAAATTTAAAAGCAAAACTCGTTTTTTTTCCCATATTAGCAAACTTTATTCCTCGTATTACGTTGGTCAGGAGTAATTTGTTTCTTTGGATGGCATGATATTGGCAATAATAGAGCTAGAGTGCTTCTAAGGCATGCCAGCTAGTGCTAGTACTTGACTTTCTTTTTCAGCCGTACCTAAATACTCTTTGCATAAAGTTCATGTCATCTCCTGAAGGGAATACCAATCAATCATTAAGCAAGGACGATTTAACGCACTAGAATCGAAATTAGCCCTGTTCATCACTGTAAAGGAAAAGGCCCCCTTTTTTCCTATGTTTTCAATGTCGCCAAATGCCAAAGTTGCGTACTTGGTAGTATTGTTTTAAAGCTTGTTGTAACTATACTTCAGCATGACGACTGAAAATTATCCAGATGGATCGTCGTTAGGTTCTAATTTGCTAGTTGGTGCAGCTTAAGACATGCTGTATATTTACCCCTCCATGCCATAGGATTTCACGAGGGTAGTAATCGCAATGTCCAACTGTTTTAGGATTATAATTTACAAGTACAAACAATCTAATTATTGTCCTGATGTACTATGGAACATGCAAGTCAACGGACCACTTAGTTTCTTACAGATAATGATAACTCCATTGGTCTTTGAGGAAGAAAATCTTACACGACCGGTTCAATTAAATTTCAGTTCTGTTTCTATCTAGGTGCGTGAAATGAGAACAATCCTTTTAGCTACTACAGTGTAGTGGGAGCCAAAAGTGTTGGAAAATCCAAGAGCATTAGATAGTGTCTTCACTTTTTTAGGTTGGCGTTAGGTTTCAGACAGCGAGATGGAGAGGATTGCGGGTCACTGTATAAACTATACAATAATAGAAGGATTGGCTCGTGTAACGAGGTCAAACCCCCACTGGCCTTCTCTTCCACCGGACCACCACCGTCCGACAAGCTCCCCCTTCTCTTCACATGCAAGCAGACAAAACTCCAAATTCTCTAAGTTGTAACCTAAATGGTTTAAGGGAACTAAGCTTGCATTTGACAATTTTAATGTGTGTTTGTGTCTGTCTGTCATTCTGTCAGTGATGTAACAAAATCATAGAACTGCATGGAAGGTGAAGAAGAGATCATAGTGTCATATATATTAGAGATGAACAAAAATTCTTTTCATGAATATTATAAGAGGAATATGTCCATATAAAAAAAGTATGCTCTTGAAGAGACTTATACATCGTAACAGAAAGGGGCACAAGTGCCAACGACATGTTATGAAGAAAGACGATCTCATCCTTTCTCCTCTACGATTCCACCGTTGATCTCTAGGAGAGGAATCAATAGAACATGTTGGGCAATCTTGGAATACTGAAGCGTAAGCTGAAGGGACATAAGCATAGTAAATGACAAATGATGATTCGAGAGATGGATCATCAACTGGGACTACCAACAAAGACCAAGTGGTCTTGGGTTCTGCTCTTCTTAAAGAGAGGCTCTGGTGATGAAGCAACCGATGACCAACTCAGAGCCCACGAATCGTTTGAACTGTCATCGCTAAAGCCAGCATCAATAACACCACTAGGACTACTAGGAATTGGCTCGTACTTGCGCTTTTGAAAATTGCTGTTACAAGGCCTGCTCCTAGTCTTTGACAACTCCAGAATGAGTTCATAACAATCGTCTACTTTTTCCTGTTACAAGGTGCAGTGACATAGCTTTTAAGTCCTGCAATAATGACTAGTGTTTCTGTACATTAATCGAACCTCAATTAAACCATACAAACCTCGCTTATTCTAAGAACATTCAGAAGCTGGTAACGATAGTCAATGGGATGCGAGGACTCAACTAGGTCTATAACGTGCATCATTATCGCTGTAGCAAGTACAGAAGGAAGGTAGCTGGATAATCTTGAATCTGCAAAACGCCATCAAAAGGAAACGTATAAGAATCAGAAAAAGCTAATAAAGAGTCATCTTTTATACCCCGACTTTGTGCTTATCGAGAAATCTAAAGTTTTGGTCAAAAAAGGATCTACTTGGGCAACCGTTATACAGAAAAACTTACCGGAGACTACGGAGAGAAGGAGGCATTCACATCTCCTGAGGAACTCCCAGTGCAGACGGTTCTTTAAGCCAAGTCTCCTAATGATGTGATCAAGAAACGATAATGGAGTCACTGGGTGCATCTTCCATTTAAGTGCGGACAGCACCAGAAGCTCCATTCTTTGAATGGTTTTGGCTTCAAAAACATACTTTGTCCCTTCCACCTAATCAAACGAAACCAAAATCCAACATGATTATTATTGTTATTATCCAAATGTATAAACAAACAATAGGTAAAGTCAAGCAAGAAATACCTGAAGGTCTAACAGAAGAGGCACTTGTGTCTCTTCAACTTTTGCAGCCAAAGACAGGCAAGTCACAGCCACAAGTTGGATCATCCATGGTTTATCTCTCTGATAACATGGACTGCAAATGAACCTATCAAGATAGTTTACAGCAAAAATTGCCGTGAGAGCTGAAAACCTGTAATGGGCATTGACTTTAAGTATCCATTCCACAGCCTCTTGGCGAGTCACACACAGAGAAGAGTCTGTTTTCAAATCGTTGACATTGGCAATAACTCTTTGCTCTTCTTCTTTGAAGAAGAGTGAGAGAAGCTCCTCATCATCCCAGAACAAATCTTGCTCAAGCAATAACGAAAGTGGGAAAAAAGAAGAGTTTCCTTTCACCCCATTAAACGTGCTCTGGCTACTACATATCGCACTCTCTTCATCCAAAACTTGTCCTTCTTCTTCTTCCTCCTCCTCCTCCTCCTCCCATCTCTCCTCTTCACAGTAGAGAGCATCTAGTAAAAACGAAGGGTTGTGTTCTTCACGTGCAGTTTGCTCATATTGTTGTATTGCCATTTGAAGAAGAATAAGAGACTTTAAGGTCCACTCCTCATTAACACACAGCAAAACCCAAGAGAACAAGTTATTTTCTCCTCTTTACCATTTCTCAAGGTCCCTCTACTCTGAGTGCAGACAGAGAGTGATTGTCAAGAGAGAAAGGATAGCAGAAGCAGAGACTAAAAGCAGAAAGTGGGAAGGAACAAAAAGAAAAAAGAAAAGAGAGAAAATTAAAAAAGGAGTGGGCTTCATTTCATGCTTGTCTTCTTATTAAGATTTAGATAATTGTATTTAATAATTATTAATTGGATAAATATATAATTCTGGGGTTGGGTTTTGTAATTTGTACAGTGTTTTGTGCTTTCGGTGTGACGCAGGGTTTGTTTGGCGGGGCAGAAAATGGAATCGCACACACACCCAGCTTGACCCCACTCATGAAAACAACCTCTTACTCAGACCATTAATAAAAAGTCACCGTGAGACACACCACACGACACCAAATCTACCAATCCAATTTAAGTCTTTAAGTGCCAGTAAATTCTACCTAAGATAATTTATTTTAATTAATTATATTAAATTGATATTTTTATTTTAGTTAGAAAAATTGGTTAATTTAAATTTAGTTTGTATTAAAATTTCTATACTTAAAAATCTAACGGTTTTTTAAGTAGGGCATTATCCTATATTTGATATTTTAATTAATAGGGGGAAAATATGTTGGCTTTGTCTATTTTAATTAGCATTACTTCTAAAGGATGGTTGGTTCACGTAAGAAAATAATGATAGGAATGAGAATGAATATAGTAAAGAATGAGAATGGATATAATTATTATAATTATAATGGTTGGTTAAGAGAAAAAAATGATTAACATTGTTATTGATAGTGGTGGTTTGTTAAAAATATTGAAAAAATCTGTTATATTTAATTAATTAATAAATTATATTGTAATTAACTAATTAATTATATTTTATTTAATCAATTAATTATATTGTAATTAACTAATTAATTATAATTTAAATAATTACATTTTAAATAATTATATTTTAACTAATTATATTTAATTTAAAATTTTAAAAATATTAGTATTTGCAGGAATCAAAACCATTCCTCCCACACACGGAAGATATGAACTATTACCTAAAATTGAGGTATAAAAAAACTATTCGATCAATCATAATAAATAACCAACCGTTTCTATTTATTCATTTTCTATTTATTTATTCTCATACACTTTAACTAAGCACTTCTTAAATTTTTTTGGAAACGGTCTATATGTTAGTTAAGGATAAGATTGCGTATTATTAGATCTTTTTAAATCTTGAGTATCAACAAAACTTTTACTAAATTGTTGCTTTTCAAAGTAATATTTCACTTGATATATCAATGATTTACAAAAATAATCAGTTAGATCTATTTAAAGGTTAAAAAATCAGAGTTGGGACTTTTTAATTTAATTCTTAACTTTTTAATTTGATTTATGTAAATAATTCTTATCGTTAAAAATTAATAAATTTATTAATCAATTGATTAATTTTTATAAATTAATAAATTTTATAAATAAAAATTTTATTTAAAAATTTTTTATTAAGTTTTAAATTTTTGGATTAATAAGAATACTTTCTTTTAATTATATTTAATATTTAATTAGTTTTACGAAAGTTTAATGTTGATCGAATTTTTAAAATTTTAAATTTTAATTTTCAGTCCAAATTTTTAAAAATTGTGAAATAT
Organism: Erythroxylum guanchezii; assembly: GCA_025629825.1. Classification (NCBI taxonomy): domain Eukaryota; kingdom Viridiplantae; phylum Streptophyta; class Magnoliopsida; order Malpighiales; family Erythroxylaceae; genus Erythroxylum; species Erythroxylum guanchezii. The sequence continues at coordinate 37,211,994 of JAOTAX010000197.1, forward strand.
TGTGATAAAGAAAAATAAAAAAAAATCTGAAAAGACAAATCAAGTTAGTACATTACAGACAAGGAGCATGCTACCTACGCGACTTATAGAACAGATGTGCCACGCTCCAGTGCTCCATGCACTGAGTCAACGAATAGAGATGCGTGGAATTCCAATCGCGTCGACTGAGAATGAAAGGAACTGATTGTAAATTTTATTGCAAAAGAACGAGATTTAGTGCTAAAATTTGGAAAGGTGTCTTGTCGGTAAGGAGCAGTATGCAGCCTTATAAAGCTCTCTGATTTTTCACTTGCCTTTACTGCCGTTTTCTATACATCAATTGATTTAATTTATTACAATAATAAATTCTCTCATTAATATGTATGAAAATCCTGTAAATATCTTTTTACTTTATTAGTATAAATTAATATTTTAAAAATTAAACTAAAAGTTAAAATAATAAGATAAGAAATTTAATATTTAAAAGATTCAACCAATATTATCCAGTCATAAAATTGACTAATAATTTAATAAAATTAAAATTTTAAAATATAATTGAAAGAAATTGTCCCTATTAATAAAAATTTTAAAGCTTAACTAAAAAATAAATTGTTAAATAAAAATTTATTTAATTATTTTAATTTATAAAATCTTATTAATTAATTAATTTTAAAAATTTATTAAAATAAATCAATTTTAAAAAATAAAATTTTAAATTTTTTACGGTTAACACAATGAAAAGATTTATAAAATAAATTAAAAATTTATTTATTTATTTTAATTTATAAGAACATATTAATTAATAAAATAGATCAATTAATTAATTAATTTTTAAAAATTATTAAAATAAACTAAATTTAACAAATTTAGTTTATTTAAATAATTTTTAAATTTTAAATTTAAATTTTTTACCATTAACTCGGTTAAATTTTTTTTTTACCTTTTTTATTGGTTGAAACAAGTAAAAAGCTGAAAGAATTTCCCCGAAAGTTAAGTGATGTACTCTCAATTCTATATTATGACATGACTTTTGCTACTCCTGACATTACTTTATTTAATTTCAACTGCTTTCTACTTGTTTTTTCCCTTCAAAATTGATGGCACTTCATTTTCTATATTTTTTATTTGATATTATGTTGTTTTAGCAATTTATTAAATTATATATTATATTCTAAATACAAATTTTCATTTAATAAATTTTTTTAAACATCATGGATAATGCAATTTTTATTTTAGAGTTAATGCTATTATAATTAATCTTATTAATTAAAAGAAAGAATTATGCTTTTTTTATAAAACACAGAATTTTGTATACCGGTCTTGCCTTTTGTTCACTTATTCGTAGTTTCACAAAAAATTGAAAGTTGATCGAAATATGCTACTAAAGTCTTTGTGACCAAAAAATCTCATGTTCAAATTGTGATGTTTTTGTTTACAATAAATATGCACTAAAAGTCTTTATGAGCATAAGAATGATTTTTTCTCCAATGTCCATTGAAACTATGGTCATGTCTGAATAAAAGATTGTTTAAAAGTTTTAGGTTTCTCTGCATTGTTGTGTGCTTTGCACTTGAATCCATGGACCATGAGTACATCTCAAAGTTAGGTAACAAAAGTTTCAAAAGGAGCATTAGTTAATGGACTCTCTTCTCAAGATGGACACATTATGAATTTGTGGTATTGATACTTCCAAACTTCACAGTTAGTCAATCACAACCATTTCTTGGAAACTAAATACCCAATTATTATTTGTTTTGTGTAACGTACCTAACACATGTTCAAATTTATTGCAGAAACCCTACTTGACAAAAGGGTTTCTTGACTTGTGCATGTTTACACCAACAAACTTCCAAAACTTCTTCTTCTCCTAACACAGACACAAGGTAGCTTCCAAAAAACACACCTAATCTTGTTTAGTCTTAAGTTTGCAAACTTTTGTTGGATAGCATCTTGGACTTTATGTTGTTCTGCAATTAACTTTGTTTGGCGTGCACATATGTTCTTGGGGTCAACTTCTCTCTTTTCACTCTTTTGAGTTAAGACCAAATTGTCACAAAATATAGATTCTAATGAAGTACGGTTTCCAGGCAGTATGTGGCCTAGTACAATTAGCTATATATATATATATATATTAATGTATTAGCTTTATTAAAATAAGGTGTTCTTGAATCGAGCAATTCTTCACCACTCTTTTGAAGTCTAAGTAAATCTTATTTTTATATTATGACTACAACATAACTAAATAAATAAGATTTATTTAAGTAAAATCACTTTCGGGACTTTTTAGATTAAAGTCATCATTTTCAATAATTACTGTGGTTGTATAAGCATATACATCTTTAATGAAAATTTGATTATGATTCTAAAAACTTCATTTTTACATCTATATCAATAAGATTTTACTATGTTTTTGGAATCTCAACCTCTACATCCTGTTTGTGACAAAATATTCTCGTCATTCGGGGTCGAACCTTAGGTAAGGGCAGAAAGGACATATGCTCAAGACCCAATTTTGACCTACTTTTATTTTGTCTCATTTTATTCTTTACGAAAATTCACATTCATAAAAACAAAAGAAGACAAATTAGGGACATTTTTTTACTTTATCCAGGCCTATAAAATGTTAGGAATTGCCATCATCCCTTCATACTATGTGCCTATTTAGATCTGCTTTTGGGAGGTTAATAAGTACTTTTCTCTACCATAAAAATATTTTTAAGAAAAATGAGTGTTTCACTGTAAAATAAAAAAACACTTCTTTAATAGATATGGTTTTTTTGGCAGCCAAAATACAACTTTTTAAGAAGTTCAAATTTGGAGCTTCTAAAAAAAGGATTTTTTCATATAGATTTTTTATATCAATTAATGAGTCTATTTTTAGTCCCTTTTGTTCTTATATTTTACACATAATTCTCACAATACCCACAAATTCATCTTTTCGTTTATTATGTATTTAACTATCTACTCAACTTGGATATTTATTTTGAAATTTATATAATATTATTTGGCTTTTTTATATGTTTTAATATTTATTTGCGATATTAGTTTACTTATGTTATAATCTATATAAAAGATTTGGTTAGATATATTTTCATTTATATTTCATATGGTTTAAAATTATATAATAATTAATATATTGTGCTTTGCATATTATTTAATATACTTTAAATAATATTTATATGCATAAATAATTTTTATTACAAAACAAAATATAGTTAAAATTAAAAGTGCCTTTGATTTATATATTACCAAACAGTCTACTGTATGAAGCTCTTTCAAAAAAATTCTTTTTTAAATGACAGTCAAACAGTCAATTAGTTTTTTAGAAAGGTTCTTCTCCAAAAAAATCTACAAAAAAAAAAGATTTACTGACAAAAACTCTACTAAGATAAACTCAACCAAACAAAAGCTTAGTATGTATCATTGGACTAATTCTTAGAGTTAAGGAAAGTTGAAAAGATCTTTAATAATATTGTGTGTGAAAGAAATAGATTGATAAAGGGGAAATTTTATTAATTGAAAGAAAAGAGAATGAATTTAAAAGAAAGGGAAGTTTTTATTTTGTAAAGTGATACTAATCATGAATAAATAGGTAAATTTGTGCTAAAATAATGCATTTGATAAAAATTAATGGTTAAAAAATTCAACTGGTTCAATTGGTTTAACTGTAAAAATTTTAAATCCTCTAATGTTTCAGTTCGGTTTTCAACTTTTCAATTCAATTTATTTTAATAATTTTTGTTGTTAATAACTAATCAATTTATTAATTAATCGGTCAATTTTTGTAAATTAATAAATGTTGGACCAAGGGTGGTTGACAAATTGAATTCCTTTATGTTTTGATAATAATAAAATATATAGAAATGGTTAAGAA
>JAOTAX010000197.1:37218963-37240954 GCA_025629825.1 Erythroxylum guanchezii
TTTATGTTTCATATGGTTTAAAATTATATAATAATTAATATATTGTGTTTTGCATATTATTTAATATACTTTAAATAATTTTTATATACATGAATAAATTTTATTACAAAATAAAATATAATTAAAATTAAAAGTGTTTTTATTTTTATGTAGTTTACTATATAAAGCTTTTTCAAAAAAACTCTTTTTTAAATGACAGTCAAACAGTCAACTAGCTTCTTAGAAAAGTTCTTCTAAAAAAAGATCTATAAAAAGAAGCTCTACTGATAAAAGATTTACTGATAAAAGTTCTACTGGTAAAAGCCCAATCAAACAAAGTCTACGTCCTCTTATAGAAGTACTTCTTCTAAAGCGTTAATTTTATGGTGTTTTTATACTTCTTTTTCAAAAATAAGTTTCTCCTTTACTTTTAATGAATTTTCTGCCTTTAAATGTTTATTGTTTATTTATTTATCCTTATCGTATTATTTAGTATAATACTTTTTCATATTTTATTTATTAAGTATTATCTATCTATTTATTTATTTTCATGTGGATTTTTTAGAATCAACTTTTCTATTATTCAAGGATAAGACTGTGTACTACTGAACATCCTCATAACCCACAATTTAGCAAGATTTTTTGTACTGAATTGTTGCTGTTATTATTATTGTCATTTGACCAAGTGCATAAAACTAAGATATGAATTTTAATAACCTTTTTAGCGTTTGTAAAATTATCTAAAAATTGATTAATAATATTTTGCAAATGAATTATTTTTGAACTTCTAGTTCATTTTAATTGTCTTCTATAATCAAGAATCAATGACTCTAATTAGGGGTGTGACAAAGGAAACAAGAATAAAAAAGTGATGATTACAATCTACATAATTACTTATCTTACATATTAAATAATTTTATTAATTAAGAAATTCATTTTTAATGTTTTAATTGATAGAATTATTTAATATAAAAGAAATTCATTTTTAATGTTTTAATTGATAGAATTATTTAATATAAAAGAAATTAATTTTTAATGTTTTAATTGATAGAATTATTTAATATAAAAGAAATTCATTTTTACATAATTTCTTTTATAAATAATTCTATCAATTAAAACATTCAATCTACATAATAATTTTACATATTAAATAATTGAATCAATTAAGACACTCATTCCATAAGACAAGACATCGTGCATATTCTAATTATGAAGAGATGGAGCAATCCAAGGACTAATTAAAAGTCCAAGCTTTGCCTCTATCTCAAATATCCCAAGTTAGTTGGAATGTCACATTAATGAGTAGTTGATCCAACCTTTATTATCTACTTTTTGTAAATAAGATTTGGTTCATCGATTGGACAACACAAAATTTCTTCTTTTTGGAAAAAATGTCTACCACTCGCCATTTTCTCATCAAATTTCCAGTTAGGACTTTGGTTTGATCATTTGTTTATGTCATTATGTCTGTAACAAATAAAGTTTAATGTCAAATCATACTTTTACTAGTTCTTCGTCGACTTTTTGGCAAATGGAAGTGCACGACATAAAAAATATAATCAAATGTCTCTCGAGATGTACATAATCAACTTTGACGTGACAGGTTAGTGAGTGATCCTCTTCTTCAAGCACCTTTCGAGCACACGAAATCCTATGTTCAGATTACCGTGCTGTAGTCCTGATTTATTAAATTTTATCTACAATTTGATTTGAATCTCTTGTAAATTATATCCCAAATTGTGTTTGTTTATGAAGACAGAGAGGATAAATAGTTTGTTATCCACTATAACCAAACCTTTTCATGTGATACAAATGATACCTCAGGTATACATTGCCTTTGACCTGAAGGAGAAACATGAATTCCCATCAAAAGTTACCAGTCGATAGCTGGAGACCTTTGACTTGCCCACTAAAGCTGGAATAGATATATGTATATGGAATGTATGTGGCATTATTTCCAGTGCAACCCACCCATGATTTCCACGGCCACAGGTACATTATTACCTTCGGAACTAATGATTTTGGCATTTCTCAATTGATTGGTTTCATGTGTTGTTGCCTGTGAAGTGAGAGTCAGTGGGCCTTCAAAGCAGCAGTTGTCCTACTGGAAGTAATTAATAAGTTGGAGATTGATAGATTGCCAACTTGCATTGTATCCATCTCCAAATTAACTCCTGCCAGTAAGCACTTCTAACCTTTTTCACTACTTAAGGTTAAAATTGTGTATTACTGAATCTCTTCCAATCTTAAATTTCAACGAAACTCTCGCTGAGTGTTATCGTTGTTGTTGTTGTACTTAACACTTCCTGCCTGTGTGCAAAGTGAATAGAAATGAAACTGATTCTCTAATGTAGCACAGAAGCAGAACATAGACTTCTTTTATTGAAAAGAAATAGCATACGACATGTGAACAGAGATAAACTGTAGATAAAAACGTAATGTACCTTATCATGGCTTATTAAACAACATCGCAAACAGTCAAGAAACCATATGCAGGAGCCACTGCAGTTTCTGGTCAATGGTGTCCACTGATTCTACTCCACTATGACAAGGGGAGGAGTAACAAAACAGTGACTTACATAGCTATACTTGCTAGCTTGCTGAAGTAGGTGGAGGAAGCATGAAAGTTGGTTTAGACTATATAAAAATTGCTGTAGGAACATGTTTGGGGGCCATATTAGTTGGAAACCGAAACTTTGCAACACCAGTTGAGTTGTTATCAATGAGCAGTGTCTCTGCTTGCAACATTGTTAGTATGTTCACTTATTCATGATTCAACGTGTATCTTCCTTACCATTGAGTTATTTTATTTCATAGATATATTTTCTTTGGACGAGCCCCTTTAAAGTTTACGATCCTCCCCCAGGCTCAAGAGTTGGCCCTTTTAATCTAAGAAAACCTTGTACCTATGAGCTTTGGCCATTGTTTGTAGCGTCCGATGACAAGTTCCTGAAAACATAGCAAGCTTGACTTCCAAGTATTATAAGATTGTTGTTTACACTAAGAAGATCAGATATTATAAACAGACAGTTGATGACAGGGAGAGTATATGTAACCAAGGGGAAACTGAAAACAAAAGCAGGTTGAAGAATTGCTACCAGAACATGCCTAAATTGAACTAATTCTCGGATAGTCTAACCTTTGATTGCACTGTATTACCTGTTATGATCATTGTTATCAATTCTTTAGCTTAATTGAGCCAATACCCGGTCACAATCAACATTATCGATGCAAGCACAAAAATAAAATGAAAGGGGCAAAAAATGTATTGCAAACAAAAAAATATACTTGTCAAAATGAGGCACAAAGTTTATTAACAATTGAACTTAAAATTTTTGAAAAACTTGAAAATACTCATAGTTGGCACTAGATAGCAAACTGAGAAACTAAGCACCTGAACTCAAATCATCTATACATAACAGTTAAATCTACATGCTTTTTCACTTGGAATCTACATGCTTTTTCACTCGGATGAGCAAGAGTTTCTTCTTAATATGGCGGGGGATAGGTTCCAGGATAATGCCCTAAAACAAAAGAAAGCTAGAGTTAGCCACAATTCAGATTAAATATCAGCATTTAACAGCAGATGTACACAAAACAACATGAACTCAACAGGAGGATAGTAGGGTGTACCTTGAGGAGGAGGTGGATATGGTGATGGAGGATAAGCTGAAGGTGGTGGATATGGTGAAGGGGGGTAAGCAGCTGGTTGAGGGGGATATGCAGGCGGTGGATATGCTTGATTAACTGGGTATGAAGGATAAGGAGATGGGCCACCGTAGGCTGTAGCTGGTGGTGGATAAGCGGCTGGATATGCTGGTGGTGGATAAGCGGTTGGGTATGCTGGTGGTGGTGCTGAGTATGTTGAGGCTTGAGGATGTGGTGCTGAGTATGTTGAGACTTGAGGAGGATGTGGTGCTGAGTAAAGTGGTGCTGAAGGTGTTGCAGCTTTCTGCACAAACACATTTGTAAGCCCGCAACAAACAAGAAATCTTCCTGGATACAGGAGATAATAGGATATCTAAAATTTAAGGTCATCAAAATAACTTGCCTTGGCATTAGCATAATGCATTATAAGTCGCACTTCTCCAGCAGCTCTGCAACGGGGCAAAACACTCTTAAAAAGATACTTAGGTCATCCAACTCATGGTAACATAATACATGCCTGTCTTTCTATCACTCATAAACATAAACCCTTCCCTCCTTGCAAAATTCTGACGCAGTGACATGGACAAAAGCATGCTATGAGAATGAAAAAGGAGGAACCAAGAAATCTCAAACATTCAATCAATGCACTTAACAAATAATGGACATTAGGCAACATTACCACAAATACAAAAATAATTAATGCTATGCCCTCGAAAATTCAAAACCTGTAAACATAAAACCACAGAAATGATGTTCTAACAATGCCTAAAAGTCGCTCTCTTATATCCAAAAACCATGGATAAGTTCACCATTTCTTTTGTTCTTGTTAATAGAATTCAATACCATCTTTGTGAATAATACAAAAGCTATTACAGCAGGATAAATATGACTTTCATTTCAATACCTCATAGCCAGAAGATGTGCACAAGGGTATCAAGAACAAACATGCAAGGATCGAACTTGTTTGCATATATTTAGACACAGGAACTTCAAGAAATACTGGCATTCAAAGAATTCAATCCCAAGTCAAAGTAAAAAGTAATTGCATTAACATTACCTGCCAGTTTTAGTTTGAAGTGGCCAAGTGCAATCGTCAAAACCCTCGGACAGAACTTTATGCAACGGAACCCTAAGTTCAGTAATTTCCATGAGATTAGATTAACATCAGACCCAGAGCATCAACATAACGAATCATCACTGCATAAAAGAGATAAGAAGAATACTCACTTTCCGCTGCCAATGAAATCGTTATTAGTTAAGGTATTGCTGTTCCAAACTACAATGTTTAGCTCTCTCAGCCCTTCAATCAAGGTGAATATAAACTTCTCTTGGAATGTAGGATTCTTACCACCATCTAAACCAACCAAGCACAATAAATTAAAAAAGGGAAAATAAGTTCCGTATGATTCATCAGCTACAAATCTTAACCAAACAAGAATACTAACTGAAAAAGTCAAACTCTTGGAAAGCAGAGATAAAAGGGATTTCAGTGAAATTCCTAAAAAGGTACCAGGAAATCAACATAAGAAAATAGAGAACACAGATGCAAGCGCAAAGAAAGGAACTTTCAGGCAGGTACCTGTGCAGGTTCGCGTACGGACCTTATTGCTACCATATTCAAGGCAAACATAAGGATCTTGCCTTGAAATCCATTCTGTGTCTTTCAATTTGGTGCAGGCAACCACTGAACCCAAACACAAAACAAAAAGCAACCCACATAAGGACCAAGCTCAAAACAAATAAATAAATCAAACAACAACCAAAAACACTAAAATGGAACCTTCAGTCATTACCGGTGACTTCAAGAAGCTGTCCCTGAATACCAGAAACCGACATTGGATGGGAGGTGACCGACAGTTGACCTGTAAAACTGGTCGAAAATTACTTGTTGCATAAACGACCCACCATCTCTTTTTATATCGGGGTTCGCTAAACCGAGTGGAACGAACCGAGTGGAACGAACATTAATTACATTAAGCACGTTAATGGTTTTATCCATTCCGATGTTCTTTGTTTACTCAACTCTTTTTTCACCGTACGAATTCTGTTCGTTTCCCTTCTAAGGTGGAACTTGCTGCCGTCACCTGGTTAAAAAATATTACCTATAAAAGTGGTAGATCATGGAGCGAAGACTTTGACCAGTGCACGTGATAAATCTTGCAAATTTACGCTCGGACACGCTCTTCATTATTGTCTTCTTTTTGCAGTTATTGTCGGGGGTTCATAATTCGGATCTTTCCCGTTATTCTGCTTTTATTCTGCTGTCAATAAGGGGTTTGTTTTTTTTTAAAAAAAAAAGAAGAATCTAATTATTTAGATATTTACGAGATAAATTTTTAAATTGACGCAATAATTTACGAATCAAGTAAATATAAGGTTTTTTTAATAAAATTTAAGGAAATTGTCAGAGGAAAATAAATATGAAAAAATAATGAAAAAAAAGAGCAGAAGAGAGAAGTTGACTTTGTGTTACATTGACATTTGTTTAAATAACGAGGAAGATGAGGCGTGTGTGTTAGAATTAGAAGAGTTGGTCCATTCTTCGTTTACGAAACAGAATACAATTGACTTTCAAGAACAATTCCATGAAATTGATGCAGAGCCTGATTCTATACTTAACATTACCAACACATGCAGAAGCCTCCGACCTTGTACTGTTTCACAAGACAGTATAGCTTCATTGTTTAAGGTCTAATAGTATGCAATATTATCCCTTACATAGAAGTTTTTTCCAAATGCCCTAGCTAATTAAACCATCTTAAGCAATTTGATCCAAATAGTTAATCGAACTTAAACAAGTTAATCAAGTTTCGGATACGAGCAAGTAGCTTCCAAATTCCTACTTCAAAATAACATTATTTTAATTTGTGAGTCAACTCATGCCCAGCTACCTCTATGTCAGAGGTCTAACTCCAAGTTTCCGTCTAAATACCTGTTTCAAGCTCCTTTCTTCTGCTTCCACCAATCATCTTTTAAACTCTTCACTCTTCTTTGGTTCAGGATTCATTAAAAACGATATCTTTCTCATTTGACAAGAACTAAACCTGTGGTCCAAGATTCAGGAAGCTCCCTTTGTGGGCTACTAGCTCAAAAGAATGATAACATTATAAAATGTGATAAATCAACTATTTAAAGGAATTAATAAAACGAATTCAACTAATTGGTGCAACAACTAGATTCAGTAATTTCTCAGCCCACCAGCTTGCTTTCAGCTCGAACAACAGATAAAGCCAGAAGCTGACTTCAACACTACTACTCGATATGGACCGATCAAACCATAATCACCACATCCACATGCGTGTATAACTTGCAAGCCAATTCATATATACAACTTTCTATAATGACATGAACATGCCCTTGACCTTTACTCGCTTTCATAGTCTTCATCGTCTCCAAATGTGAAGACGGATGCATCAGCAGCCATTGCTTTGAATTCACTACCTGAATTGTTAATCTCGAAGCCTGATCCAGCTCCATCACTTTTTGGTTGAGTAGAAGCCTGGGAGCCTGCGCCTCCCAAAGTAAGTTGCGCTGTTGCATGAGTTATACCCTGTACCTGGTCTGGTTTAACAGTGGCGTCATTTGTAGTGGAGGTTTTCACTGCAGTCCCGTCTTGAGAAGTTGCTTGAGCTGGCCTGTTTCTTGAAGATACAGATTCCTCTGCCTCGCTGTCTGAGAAAACGTCATCTTTATCACTACTCGATTGGTTCTTATTCTGACTTGGAGCAGCTGCAGCTGTGGCTGTATCAGATGGGGCCTGTGCAACATTTGAACTGTCTTCTGGTTTCTTAGCAGTAGTTTCTGTAGGTGAAGCTGCTGGAACGGGCACAGTATAATCTACAAGAACAACCTCAACCTGAAACCCTGGGGAAGGCAGCTTTCTCTGCAGAAAATCATGTAAGATTGTTAGGCCTACTTGAAGCATGGAGAATATAAGACATCTGACAAGAGTCAGGTTGGTAGATGAAACAGCACTTTCACCATGATTAATAAGCAAGAAAGAAAACAGGGGTTTTTGTGTTAAGTGAGAATTAGATTACCTTGTCAAACCCGTCAATGTCACCAGTATTCAAGATTTTTCTATTTTCCATCATTGTTGTGTTCAACCAACTGAAATTACAAAGGAAGTACTAAGTAATTCACATTCTGTTCATGATCATAGCAGTATATTCTTTAAAACGTCAAATACAGACAAGTAAAAATCTCCTTGGCGATCATGAAAATGAACTTTAAAGTCTCCAGCCACTTCTGTTAGACCAGGCTCCCCTGGCAAAGCAAAGACCATAACTCCTTTCTTAGGTGCCGTAAACCAGTAATCTTCAGGCTGCAAAAGAAACAAGAATTGTCATACTGGAAAAGAGTTAAATCCATATAAAAAGCTAGAATTAGCCACTGGTCCATAAAAGAGAAGACATTAGATTATCCAGTGGTCCATAAAAGAGAAGACATTCTTAATAGAGCTTTCCAGAGACTCCTGGCATGGCAACAATTGTTTCATGAAACTGAAAAGTAACCTACCGACAAATCCTTGGTTCTGGGATGCTTTTTGGTGGAGAAGAGCACACCTGTATATAAAGAAAGCATTGAAGAGATAAACAAGAATTTGAATAACTCATACTTGAGAAATTGATATTTATCTAAAATATAAAGTAATGTGAAGTTTAACTGCCACTCATCATTTGTATCTCTATAAGTGTCCACTCATCTTGTTTCACATTTTGAAATAGAAAGAAAAAGAGAAAAGGAAGAGGAGAAAGAAATGGGGCAGAGCAGTGAAGACCCATCCTGAACATGTGTAGCAAGGTTCTTCTATCAAGCAAAGACATCAATGGGATTTACACATATTCCAGAACAATGAAGATGTGGCAATAACACATTATGCCGCAAATATGTTTGATTTGCCATCAAAGAGAACAGATCAAGCCAAAAACTGAAGCTCAAAGGCATACGAAGGAAGACAAAGGAAGGTATAAAGCATTTCTATCTGCTCGTGAGATGCAAAAGAGAACAAATATACCAACTTAGTTGCAATGGTTGAATTAGCAATGCAGAATTAGCGAAGAAAAGGAAAACGGAATCTTTATTTATAATGGCACACCCACCGTTGTGATCTGAGATAGTTATGGAAGGCCTGATCCAATAAGGGCATCTATGGAGTCGAAATCCTCTAAGCATGCACCTGCAGAAAGCGTCAACTTCGTAACTGAAGAAACAAATAATACTTCTGACAAATGCAAGGCAACAAGCATACCTACGCCCAGGTTGGTTTTCACCATTGAAGTAAGTCATGATGCGCTCAAAATATTTTACATATCTCTACAAAGAAATAACAACAGAATGGTAATTATCAGATATGATGAGAAGAAGGCTCAGCAAAGAGATTAAATGTGTATTTTCCTTAGAAAAGAAAAAAGGTAATGGCTCACTTACAATTTGGCTTGGCAAAACAAGCCCTTTCCCATCAATGCATCTTTTCTGGTTGTAATAATCCATTGACTCTTCAGCTGTAGGAAAGAACTGCAAACAAAAGGTTAATTAACAACATAAACTATTTGGTAATATTAACATAACACTGACTAATGTACGAATTACATCATAGGTAATAGAATATATATATCACTGCATATAATCTCAAACCAGCTGAGATTGCATCCGAGTTTGTTCTATGTTTCTCATTCTGCTGCATTTAAAACAAACTGCATGTATTTTTCCACAACAACTTGATAAATGTCAAATCAAAGTACAATTCAGCTGGAAAAGAGATCCATATCTTACCTTTAAGTATAGAAGAAGGCTAGAAATCATCAATCCTGTCCTTGCCATTCCAGCCTTACAGTGCACAACCACGACATTCTCAATGTCTTCCTTCAACCAGGAGTAAGCACTTTGACAGAATGAAATTATCAGTTGAATCGGGGGGCAGTTATGATCATCAAATGGAAAACTAGCCACCTAACAAACAATTTCATGCGACAAACATAAGAAGCTATCAATAAAATTATTGCCAATAGAAATCTTTAAAGCATTCAAGTATCAAAAGAGGGAAAATAAAAGAAAGAAAATACATTATACAACACAACAAATAGGACAGACCAAATTTGAGCTGAAATACAACAATCCTAAAATCTGCTTTACTGATGCAAACAATGATATGTATGCTTTACTACTGCATCAGATATTAAAAAACAGTACCACACCTTTCCTTCAAACAAGGATGCATCATATAGCCTTTCAGAACAAAGGTTGTAAACTTTGTACTTGCCCTGCACATAGAAAGTCGACCAAAGGTCAAAGATTAGGATAAAACAACGTTAGAATTCCAAAAATGCCATTGTTAGGTGTAGAAGGAGAATGAAAGAAACTCGACGTACTTATCAACAACAAGATGAGCAGACCAGCAATTCAAATCCCACATTGCATAAGCATGCAGTCAAATCATTGATTAGGAAAACTACAAGGTCTAATTACAAGCATAAGAATCTAGGCGGTTTCTATTACCCAACACCAGTACCCACTATTAAGCTGAAGATGGTACAGATCATACCCACAAAGGAATAGAACTATGAACCTCTTGCACACCAAACAAAAGAACTTGTAGAGGTTACAGAAGACATAAGAAATGAACAAAGAGTAAATAATGAAAAAAAATCATTGTTTTATATCCATTTACCTTGTGATGGGTTTCAAAAAAATTAATCACTTCTTCCATTTGGTTTCTGTAGAAACCCTGCATCACAAAGCTAGTAGTTCATTATTGATCACTAGAAGAATAAAGTCTGATTATTAACTACAAATTAGCATGCCTACCTCAACATATCCAAAGAACCCAGAACTCATATCACCAGCAGGGAATCCCATGGCTATTATGTTCTCTGTGATATATGTCATATCCAAATCAAATGCTCCTTCCTGGATACAAAGGGCAGAATGAAGATTAAATACATGAAAAAAAATTAGTTGAAACAAAATCTCTGTGCAGACATTTATTATCAAGAATCAGCATCACGATTCAAATACTCAAACAATGCATTGCACAAGAAGGAAAGTTCTACTAGCTGGAGAAACCCAGCCTATTTCCAATGCAAGAGTTGACCCATTTTCTTAGGAAACACCTCTGTGTAATACTAATGACACGGTGTCTAGAAAGAGGATTATAGAACAAACAATCAAATGGCAAAAAAGACCTTTCACCTCCTCCTCTCGTCACTATAAAACATGAAAACATTAGGAAAGGAAATATAAAACTAAATCAACGTGAGAAGTGAGAGAACCAATAAGAATGGCAATAAATGATCATTCATTTGAGATCAAAACGATTTACAGGCAATGTAATCCACCTGATATCTTCGCTTATTTTGAGAGACAGCATGCCGTGCCTTGACCTGTACTGCTTTGACTGCATTCTTTGACGTGTCAACTAGCCCCTTCGTAATGGTCCCAAATAAACCAGACCGTGAAGTCCCTTCAAGACTTTCGTCTGAAGGAGGCGATTTAGGGTGCAGATTCAGTCCAAGTCCGCTAGTGAAACGTGAAAAGGTTGATTTTCCAGGACTCCCTGTTGGTGACGCATCTTGAGTCGAAGATAAAGGCTGAGGGATCTTCAAATTTTTGGCCCATGATGCTATACCAGCAGCAGACAGCTTCGAGGGAGCTTCTTGGGCAGAATTATCCGGTACAGTATTGACAGCAGCAGGAATTCTAGCATTAGGTCGAGCTGATGAATCAACGGATACTGAATCCATTTTGTCTCAAGGATCTGGCATATACAGAAACTTACAGAGCCAACAAAGACCACTGCAACGACCAACTGCAATAAGAACACAAACACAAACATAAACATAAACATAGTAGCATCAAAACACAAAAGGGACAACAACTTCCCCAATGTCCCACCTCGAAAACAACAGAAAAGTAAATTTGTGTGATCGATTTTAGCTGCATCAACTCCATTTCAACAAATAGCTTCTTTTCAAATCCTGAGCTTTCAAGCTAATTAATCGCAAACATGATAATTTTCCCACTTTCTAGTAACAAAACTACTCCGAAGACCAAAACCATACAAAGAAGGCCCCACCACTTGCACATAAATCCGACATGCAATACCACAGATTCATATTGCTCTTTTTTTTAAAAGCAAAAGCATCAAAACCCAATTGAAATTGGTCGAAACAGAGACAGCAAAGACATTAGTGAGAAAAAAATAATTAGGGATCTAGGGTTAGGGCTACACCTGATTGTGCTGTGATTCGACAAAGAAGAGAAACTAGATGCTTACTGAAACTGAAATTCGGGGAAGAGATCAGACGGAAGGAGAATGAGATAATAGTTTGGTACTATCAGTTACAAGGATGGCATATTTGTCATTTCTGGTCAACCAAACTGGTACAAGCAAAGTGGTATAAGCAAACGTGATAGATCAAACGGTGTAAAAAGGATGGGACTACCGTTTAAGATATACTAATGATCATACTATATCGCTACCTCAAAAGACTAAATTTATACAAAGGTATATGTGATTAATATTATGTTATTGTCTCAAAATGACATATTTATAATATCCGTGGAAAAAAGATCACATCTTTATTGACCATTTCTACTTTTCACATTTTCTTCTTACACATTTAGATAAAAGATACCAATTTTCTTGTATTTAATTAATTTTTTAAAAAATGTAATTTGATATTTAAAAAAGTTATATATATATATATATATAGTTTTGTAACTCACGGAATATTTTACCGATATGTCTCAACGGAATTATATTACGAGTTTTCAACAAATAACTTACAAAGCAAGTTTGACAAGAGATTAAAATCCAAAAATTGACTGCAAGAAGATATAAATTTTTTTTCTTTATATGTATATGTGTAAATTGTCAAAGCTTGTCTTTTTAAAATCTAAAAGGATCAATCTTTTCTTGCATAATTTAGACCTATGGTCTATGGTCCCTAGATATTTTAATACACCGAATCCTAAATCAAGTATAGATTATGTTTGTCTCCTGCTTTTGAATATAACATGTACAGTATCTTGATGACCACAGACGAGTCTCTGATTCGATTAGTGATAGAGAAATGGCAGTGCATCAGAGCAGAAAAAGGCCGTCAGCGACCATGCTGCTTCATAAATTGCCTTCAATTGGGTGTAAGGTAATAACAACGACAGAACCACAATAGTAAACAATCACCCTCCATTATTTCTATTTTTCAGTTTTAGTTTTTTAATTTTTATTTACATTATTTTACTGGCGCTTAGTTTTATTTCTATAATTCTATTTTTTTTATAAAACTTTTCAGTTAATTTTTTATTTTTATTTTAATTAAAAATAGAATAAAATAAAATCATTAACTGAAAAGTATAATTAAAAATAGAATTATATAAATAAAAATAAAAATATTAACTGAAAAGTATAATTAAAAATAGAATTATAGAAATAAAAAATAAAAACATTAACTGCAAAGTATGATTAAAAATAGAATTATAGAAATAAAACTAAGAGACTAAAAATAAAAAATTATTTAGCTGTTAAAAAGATAAATTATTTTATAAATTGATTAATTAATTAAATTAATTTTAATCTCTGATATAATATTCAATAAAATATTATATTTTATTAAAATAAATAATTTAATAACTAAATATTAGTTTATAAACTAAAATTTATTTTTATTTATTAAAGAAAATTTTATTTAAATATAAATATTTAAAATTAAAATTAAAATAAATTAATTTTCTTTTTAAATTAATTATAATATTAAATTAAATTATTCATAATTTTTATTAATAATATAATATTGAATAATTAAATAATATATAATTGATTAATAATAAATCAAATTATAAAAATAAAAATAGAAAACAAATTTTATTTTAGAAGTTATAAAAATTAGAAAAAACTAAAACTAAAAATTAAATTTGTACCTTTAATTGTAGGTTTCAAAAGATATAATCGAACCAAAATAATCATATAAACAATATGAGATAATTTAAAAAGATTTTTATTTTAATCTTATAAATACTTTTGGGTTTTTACACTATAAAGCTTTCCAAAGCTAAATAGCTTAAGAAAAAGTCAATAGCTACAAAGAGGCCGATTGGTCCGAGATTTGGGCCGCGGGACAAGGGAATGCATGAGCAGATACATATGTTGCAGTCACCAGAATCAGTAGATTGGTAAAGTTCTACGAAAGGTTGTTTTGACCTGTCTTTGCTTAATAAACATTAGAATGTATTTACAAACATCATAAAAGCAAATTAAAGATGAAGCATTCCTCCAAAGCTTAAGAATAACAATCGCAACCTGAGAACTTATTAGGCCATTTCATGCTTAGTGAGACCGGGTTGTTTGAGCAGGACTACGCCTTAATGCTGCTACACTCAATGGACTGTCCTTGCTCTGTTTGACAAAGAGAGAATCAGTTAGCAAAATGTCAAGAGAAGTGAATTGTATTTATAGTAGAGGGAAAGACATGTTTCTTTTTACCATTTTACAGGTTCCAGCATCAACATCACAGACAGGATACTCATGTGGGCAGCAACTGGAATGATCATCACAGCAGGTTGCAGATTCAAGAGGGCAGCATCCCCACCCGAAGCAGAACTCTCCATCCTCATATATGCAGCAGCATGTGCTTCCAGCTGGACAGGAGTAATAGTCGTCACATTCGGTGGATGGTTTTGGTGGTGGTGGTGGGTTCACAGGAGATGGAGGGGTTGGTCCAGGATTAGGGGGGTTTGCACCGTTCTTAATTGGATATGAAGCTTCCATTGCAATACCACATTTGCCAGTTTTGGTATTGGCCACATTACGTTCCATTTTGATGTATCCATTCTCTCCCCAATCAGGACCCCATGAGTTCCTCACAATCCAATGATCTTTGCCATTTTCAGTGCCATATCCCACAGCAACCACACCATGGTCTAACTCTGTTCCACAGATACCGGTGAAAACACCCTGGATTGACAAAAGGAAGATCAAAATGTATTCTAACAGTTCTGTTGACAGGATATTAAAATATCATATGCACCTCAAATTTCATTTAAGAGTTCAATTACTTTCTCTAGTTTTGGATTTGATAAAGTAAAACAATATGTGCATTTTCATCAATTTTAGTTTTTAAGACTTCCACCAAAAGTTAAGTTATTATGATAGATGATGTAGCTAAGTTGGTCATTTTAATGTGACATTTTTTATTAGAAGATAGAACAGACTGTTCCAAAATACTTAGGAGTATAATATACAATTAGCATTTCATATATATTATTCCCATATATTATGTCAGTAATAGATTAAATATTATAGTTCAAATACCTCTAAATGTGATTGTTATTAAACATATATCGATGTACAAAACTAGATAAGGCTGAATTATTTAACAAATTTGAATAAATTACCGATTGGTAAAGTTGAAAAGCTCTGCCACCAGCTTCAATGGCTACACTAACTGGTTGATGTGCCACAGCCTTTTGCAACGATTTCTCATCATTTTCAGGAACATCTTCATATCCATCAATGGTAACAACATGAGCATTTTTCTGTAGAAAAAGTAATGATCAATTTAAACATGAAAATTCTGATAGAGAATATCATGATTCTCAGCTTTAATCTTCTGATATAGTGTTAAAGGTTTGAAAGATACCCTGTTCGGATCACACAAGTTATCAGTAGCCTTGTATGGATAGTCCTGTTCTGTATCAATACCACCATTGTTGATTATAAACTGAAAGCCATAGTCCATGAGTCCTCCATTGCATCCCTGGTTGACGGATTTATCGCAATCCACGAGCTCTTGCTCAGACAGGGAGATTAAGTCGCCAGTCACTATTTGGTTTATCCCTTCCACTGCACCAACAGTTGAGAACGCCCAGCAACTCCCTTGATAACGAACAAACAAATAAGAACAGCACAAATACAGAAACAAACAAGAGGAAAAAAAGAAAGAACACGATTTATGAAATACAATCACAACTAGTGCAGATATGGCATATGAGGGCTTAGACCGTAAACCAATCAATTGAACTTGACTGCGCATCAAACGCAACCAATTGAAACTTCATTTAAACAATTAAGTACAGTAGGTACTAAACAATTTCGTTGAAGAAGATTGAAACTTTCCTTAAAGAATTAATCATTACACAAAGCTAATAAATAGAATCGGCGTTAAGCATCAGAACCAAAAATTAGTATAAGCCAATGACTAGTATAAGCCAGCAAGTAAGATCAGTTTAACATCAAAGTTCCTAACTCAAATTCAGTAATGTCTTTACTTTCATGTAAGATCCACACTTGCTTGTAACAGAACACATCTATCATACAGGTTATTAAGAATCAAGAATTTTTACAAAAATTTTCCAAATAAAAAGAGTAGTTATCGATCTATAATTGCCCAAATAAAAAAGGACGACACTCCCTTGTTAAAAACATGTTCTTTGGTCCCACCCATACCTAAACACTCGGAGAATCCAGACAACAAAAGACTTACCACACTGCCCTTGGTCTTTGACACGGACAACAGCCCCTTTGGCTCTCCAATCGACTTCTGCCGGCAGCTCATCGCCGACCGCGTGCAAGTACCTCACACTCGCTCCTCTGGACCCCAACGTTCTGTTTCTCATCTCCATCCTCGTACCCAAGTACCTAGCGCGATACTCCTCGTTGGTCAGATCGGCAAAACGGTTAAGACCGACCCTGTAACTCCGCTCGCCAGAGTTATGCTCGTCGATGAATCTAAGATTATCCTTAAAAATCTCAAACCTCTTCTCCTTCTCTCCCAAATCGTTGCTGTTCTTCCGATGTTTGACCAGCCACATCTCGTACATTCTCCGGACCTGAGCCTCGCTCCTGTCCGGAAACTGCCCGTGCGAGATGTCATAGTCAATAATGGACATGTCCAACGCCGAGGAGACGGAGAACAAGGCCATCAAGGCCAGCACGACGGCGACGGTTCTTGACAGACCCATGTCAAGTAATGCGTTTGAAAAGGGTTTCTCCGGTCCGTGATCTTTCTTGAGGGCTAGAGCACCAAAAGATTGAAAATTTAGGCGCTAACGAAACTCTGTAGACCAATGCTGCGTTGAAGTAGGGAGTTAATATCTTGTCTTTATAAGCCTAAAATTGGAGAGTTGTGTGGGTCTCTCCACCTCTTTTTGACCATAATTAGGATTCTTTTAGTTTGATAGTTATAGGGGTGTTTCAGCAAATGGGTTGTCGACACGTGTTCCCCTGCGACAGCAGAATGGTCATTTTTTGGTTTAAAGATAAAGACGAAAGTAGTAGCTTGATAAGAAATAAAAAGAATTCTTACCCAAAAAAAAAAAAAAGAAAGGAGGATGTATTTAATTTATTTTTCAATAAAAAGTTCACTATAATCTTAAGTATTAAATTTCATAAAATCAGTTTCAAATTTTTATAAAAAATATGTATCTTTTTTAACTTTGCTTTCTATATATGAGAAATTGATTGAAGCATCAATAAAGGACCATATATAATTGAGGGTTTAGGCTTATTTTCATTAAGTTTAGTGTAGATAGATTTCAATTCCATCGTGTAATATCTTTTATCACAGGAGGAGAAGTTGTATGAAAAGAGTGCCCCGACATATAAAACAAGTTAAAATTTTATTAGATAAAAGATAATACGGAAGATATTTAAGTAAAATTTTAATAAAAATCTATAAATTAGATTAAATCTTTCGGTTTTTCTTTGATAAAAATTAACTAATTATATTATAAACAGAAAAACAACACTTAATAAAAATTTCACTAAAAATGCATTATGTGTATAATAGTACGCAACCTTACGTTACAAAATTGTTCCAATTAACCAATTACATGTAGTAATAAATGCGTGAAATCCTAGAATTCAATCTACCGTATAGGTTAGTATTGGTGACGTAAGTGCATGGCTGTTTCATAAAGTCAATTGTAGTTTTGCGCTTGCTAGGTTGGGTACACCAATTTTATCATTCCAAGCGATGTCGCAACTTCACCGGTCTAAGCAATATAATATATGTCAATGGGTCTATGATTGGGAAAGAATCATTGACAATAAGAAAAAGATTTAGGAGGTTGAGTATAGTGTAAAGCATGACTAAAATACTCACTAATGTTATTTCCCCACGTTAATGACTATTAAATTGTCTAATTTGAATCAACGAGGAGTTAAAAGGAAGAATATTACATTAAGTTTATCAAATTTAAAATTAATAAATTTGGATAGACATGTTTACCCCTAAGGTGGCATCTATTCATAGAACTGAACCACCCAACTTTTGGTATTATTAATTTGAATAAACACACTAGCTGGTATTTTAAAATCAACTTCATTTAACTATTTGAATTGGTAAGAAAAGAATTTAAAATTTAAAAGGTTCATTAAATATAGAATAAAATTAAAAATATTAAAATATGATTAAAAGAAAATATTTTTATATATCAAAAAATTTGAAATTTAATTTTAAAATATGATTAAAAGAGATTTTCTTATTTTAAGCTTAATTAAAAAGATTATTAAATAAAAATTAATTGATTTATTTTACTTTATAAGAATTTATTAATTTATAAAAATTAACTAATTAATTAATAAGTTGATCACCTTTTAAAAATAAATTGAACTGAAAAGTTTAAATCTTAACCAAAAAATTAAAAAGTTTAAAATTCTTACGATTAAACGAATTGAATTGATTGAATTTTTTAATTATTACTTATATAAAACTTGAAAATTATATTTAAAAAGAAAACATCTAGAGCATCACACCAATCACAAAATCAATATATATATATATTTTTAGAGTTCAATGACCTAATTTAATGGATAACGTCGATTTCAACAAATGTCATAAACCCAGTGTGTTGTTTACTTGAAATATTTATCTTTGCACGCGTTAATTTGAAAGAATTTTTAAGACAACTATATTTTAGAAAACAACATCTCTACTAATTAAGAGTATAATTATGTGATATTGAAGTTCTCAAATTTTAGATATCAATAAAATTTCTAATAATTGCATGATGCTTTTTTTTTCACATTTATTTTAACCTTATTTTATTAAATCTTATTTATATATTTTTGTAAATTTTAGTGTAGATAAAATTTAATAGAATACAGTAAAAATAGCATACCTCAAGATTAAGGATGACAAATAACGTAAGTTTTTTCATTTGTCTCTATAAGAAAATATTATCTAAAATATAGATAATATACAGATAAGCAATATGATCTTTCATAAAATATATACATCATTGAAACTGATCACTTACTAAGATTAGTTTATAGTTTCCACAGGTTAAAGGATCTTTGCAGAGAACACACGAGCACTAGCCAATGTTTTTTCCTTAATTATGTATTACATTATTATAATTTGATTGTTAGGAAGTCTAAATTTTTTAATATTATGTTTAAAATTGTAAATGCTCTTTAACAGTTAATATTAAATGTCATAATCTAAATCATTATGTGTGTCCAATAGTCAACATATCCTACTCACACATGATGAGTTTAGACAATCAATATTTTGCGATTTCTCACACTTATCCATTAACTCGTGCTACCAGTTTACAACAAGAGCTCATTGTCATATATCTATTAGGATATGACATCTTGATTAATGAATTGAACCTAGGAACCGATGTGTCCTTGAGTAGATGTTTTTATACCTTATGTCATATCTCACTCTAATATCATTTTTATCTCATTTGTTTCATCATGTCACGATTGTATTCCGTTATCTTTCTAAGATACAGTGGCCACCTTTAAATACATTTTATGTGAGTCTTTAAACACAATGACTTTCTTTTGTTTTGCATTCTATTCAATCAAATTTAATTTTCTTTCCTAAAATTGTTTCATAAGTACACGATTTGCTGGAAATATTCTAAAGTAATAAATCTTAAATTTAATCCTAAAAAATTAGACAAGAGTCTTACGGGTATTTAATGAGATACCTTAACCTTAAAGGTCCTATACAATGTAAGCCGAGAACTTGTAACTTACATTAATCCTTTTTATAATTATGTTTGCACACATGATACGAGTCATATGTTAACAACATTAACTTATATTATCTTTACGTGGATATCTTTTATTCACAAAATACTTTACAGAGGTCAATTCAAACATACTGGATGTTTAACTTGCGTTCACTTATCTACTCCAAAATATAACTTTTAAGAACTAACATTTGACAACTTAAGATAGATATAATGATGTAATAACTTTGTACCAACTTCCTTATAAATTTTTGTAGAATTTATGGTTTAAATTTCTCGTATTCAGTTATCACCTTGATAACAAACTTTAAACCTCCCTCATCTCTAGTGATCACTGAAAAACCCAAAGGGGTAGTCGTTTTGCAAACTTTTCAATTTTACCGTAGACGTTTCTGGCATACAAAAAAATCAGAAAAATAAAGAGAATAAAAAATAAATTAACACCGAAAATTTGGTAACGTAGTTCGGCATACCTTGCCTACGTCTGCGGGGCCCTTACCTAGCTTAATAACTTTCACCAAAGTACAATAGATTTATCCAAGGCTTTACTAAGCCGACACCACTCAACCCTTGACACTATTCCTCAACCTCACTTTCCGTGAAAGAATTTCACATCCAATAGTATGACCGCCTCGTACTAATCTCAACAGAGGATTTTCTTAATCAACCTAATAGTACGACTGCCTCGTACTAACCTTAACAGTATTTAATAGACTTTTGCACCAACTAGGAAAAGTCCACATGTATTGATAAACTTCAAGGAATCCACCGTAAATGGGAGATCTAAGCAGCAACTTCTACAAAGATTAGTGCATAACGTCCACTGTAGAGATTCCATCAAAGATCACGTAAGCTTCCTTTTATATATATATATATATATATAATTAATGCCCACTACTCTCTTCGTTAAGCCAACACCGAATCCATTCCTACTACACCACTTCAGCTATAACTCTATCCAATTACCAACTTGTCCAGCAATAAAACAATTCTAATATCAACATAATAATAGGCTCCAATCTAAGATATGATTCTTTTTCAACTAGAAGATTATTCATATGACTTTTGAATCCAAGTTATTATCCAATTAATATCTTATATGCCCAATTACTAAATAATGCCAAAACACATATCTTAACAATCTCTCCCTTTTTGGCATTGTTTGTCACAAATATGAAACTCCACATAAATAATCATAATTGGATATATAAAGATAAAATTCACAATGCTCCCCCATAATCAAACATCAAGTTCCAAAGAATACCAATCATCCAAATTTCTCCCCATTGGGACAAAAGATGCCAAAAAGCAAGACGAATAGTCACACATATACCTTGAAATCTCCCCCTAAATAGAACATTCACCATAAGCAATTCGATGTCTCCTCCTTGGGACAAAACAGTATCAAAACGCATAATCATACCAGCGGAATAATTATAAGCATACCAAGAAGACAAATTACCACCATTCAAAACACTAAGAGATATGCCCAAAAGATAGAAAGATACCCGAGAGAGATCTATACTGATGTGAGAGTTGAAGAGTCTTCGGTAGAGCCAAAAAGAAGTCACAATGCAAACTACTAAAAAGATGAGACGACAATAGCAACATAAAACTAAAGGACTAAAAAAATATTTTCTTTTCTTTTCTTTTCTTTTTCTTTTCTCTTCTATTTTATTTGTTTTTAACAACACAAAAAAAATATTTCAAAAATGTAAAGCACACTGTCCTTGTGCCCCTCGAAGAAATTCAAACCTGGTCTTTTCCTTTGGCTCGAATGAAGATGTGTAACACAAGTGGCTTACAAGTTCTCGATAATCAACCATTTTTCTTTCTTTTGTTTTTCTTCTTTCGCTCACATCTCCAATAACATTTTCTATTGGATGATTTTTTTCAAATTCGAGATGAAGAACCTCGGTTCAAATCGACTTCCATTGTTTTGGTTGGATCATCATCCGAAGTAACTGAAAGTTCTTCAGTTTGTGCAGTTACTTCCTCAGCAGTAACTAACAGCAAATCAGTTTCTGCAGTTACTTCCTCAGTAGTAACTAACTGCAAATCTGGGCATTTTCTTATTTTTTCTTTACTACGTTTTTGTGCTTGTACTTGACCCTTTCTAATCCAAGCTTGCTTCGATACCATGGGATGCTGCTGGATATTTAATGGAGAGCGTCTAGATTTTCGATTTTGACCCCTTTGAAATATCGTTTGTAGTAACTGATAACATCTTGACCGTATATGTCCAATGACTCCACAAAAATGACATGTCAGTATAAATCTTTAATTTTTTTCGATATTTCTTCTTCTCAGACAAATCTGGACATATTATTTTTCTCCTCATTCACTTTAGAGCACTCACCCTTATAGCCAATGCCTT
>JAOTAX010000197.1:37241054-37251689 GCA_025629825.1 Erythroxylum guanchezii
CCTGAGGAAGCAACTAAACCCAAAGCCAATAGGCTTTACCCTATACACCCGAACCTAAGCTTCATCAGAATTGATTGTACACGCAGAAGAATCAGCACGAACAGCAGAAATAATACTACTAGGAATAAAATCCCAAATAAAACGGTTTGGTATTATTAATTTGAATAAACACACTAGCTGGTATATTAAAATCAACTTCATATAACTATTTAAATCGATAAGACAAGACTTTAAAATTTAAAAGATTTATTAAATATTGAATAAAATTAAAAATATTAAAAAATGATTAAAAGAGATTATTTTTATGTGTCAAAAAATTTAAATTTTAAATTTTAAATATGATTAAAATTAATTATCTTTATTTTTAAATTTAATTAAAAAATTGTTAACAACCATTTCAACAAATATCATAAACTCAGTATGTTGTTATGTGTTCTCAAATTTTGGAAGTCAATAAAATTTCTAATAATTATATGATGCTTCTTCCTTTTTTACCTTATTTTATTAAATTTTATTTATATATTTATATGACATCTTCGTAAATATGTGTGGAGAAGGAAGTTTTAGCTTTTCAGATTAGACGTGTGGAACACGACAGCTTTGTTGGTCTACTGAAACAATGGCCAATTAAGAATGTTTTCCACATTTATAATCTTCACGAAGTAGACATAAGAAAAAAGTACATTTCTAATATTGGAACGGGTAAATGGTACCAATAATTACTACTCATTTAATTTATTAAAAAATTTCAATTCTTGAAATTAGTTATTTATAAAAACTTTTTTCTTAAAACTTCGTTGAAAAATATCAATAAAATATACGTGATATGATTAATACAAATGAACTAATTAAATATTATTAATATCAAAATTTAACTCAACTATTAAATTTGATTCGTACTAATTAATCTCAATATTAATTAATTATTATTTTTAATATAATAAAGTATTATTTTAGATTGAATTTAAGTGGTTTTAATTGGGTTTAATAATTAAGTTGAGTCATTATATCAATAATATTTGATTGATTTATGTGTGCTATTCATGCTACTTAAATTTTAGAAATTTCAAAAAATAAGTTTTTCTAAAAACTTTAAAATTATGAAGAAATTTTGAAATAATTTCAAATTTAATAAAAATTTTAAATAAATTAGACAACAAAAAAATCCCGAATCTTTTAACCTATTAAAATTTAAATCAGGCAAATGTTAACTCATAATTCTATGCAAGTCATAGAGTTTCATAAGTCTTATATAACTTTTAATTATATTAATGAAATTTAAATTTGGTATGATTATTTGGATACGTACGGAAAAAAAAACCCGATGCATTAGTTTGCCGACTACATGTTTCAATTAATCCTCCTAAGGAATTGATAGCTCAAGATTAAGGATGACAAATAACATAAGTTTTTTCATTTATCTCTATAAGAAAATATTATCTAACATATAGATAATATATAGATAAGCAATATGATCTTTTATAAAATATATATGCATCATTGAAACTTGTCCGGATATATGTTTTGGCATTATTTATTAATTGGACATATAAGATATTAGTTAGATAATGACTTGGATTCAAAAGGTATATGGATAATCTTCTAGTTGTGATAGAATCTTACACAATATTGAAGTTTATTATCATGTTGGTAATTGAATCATATACTGTGGATTTCAGTGAATAATTGAAAAAGGAATTTGATTATGCATGTTTGAACAGGGACATTGTTTTGTTGTGTGGTTGAAGTAGAATTCTTCTTAGTTAAGTGTGTTTGTGTCATGTATGTCTCCTATGTAGAACAGATGTGAATCTCTTGTTGAAGTAAAAAGCATAGATATTGCAGCTGGGTTGTGCGGTAACAGAGTGGTGGTGAACGTGCAGCAAGAGAGTGGACTTGCATGTATGGCATACAATTAAGGTGCATTAATTGTCCATTGAACAAGCACTGCAGAAATCTATCTTGGTTGAGTATGGTATAGAGTGGGGGTGGCGATAGTTGTTGATTAAGAAAAATATATGGTAGCAATCTTACAAGTGTGTGAGACATAAGTTGTGTGAGGAGTCAAAGTGCAGTGGGTGTGTGAGACGTGAGTGGTGTGAGGAGTCAAGGTGCAGTGGGCGTTAAAGTGTGCAGTGGGTGTGTGAGAATTAAAAAGATTACAGTGTGTGTGTTAGCATCAACCTAGATAGTGGAGTTAATTGAATTAAAAAAGTGACATATGTGGCGTCATGGGTGTGGTTCGTGTGTGTGCGTGATATAGGTGTTGGTCTTATGCAGTGGGCGTTAGAAGGTGAAGTGTGTTAGTTGGTTTTAAGGCTGCAATGTATTGTGTGCGTAATGGACTCCTTACGTGATTGATCTCACTACCTTCAAGAGTGATTTTGTCATCAAATCAGTGGACAAGTATTGCGTGATTTCTTTGCTGAACCGTGTTTGGTTGGTTGCATGTGGTGTGCATTTACAACTCCGTCTTGGGCAGTAACGATTATTAACTGATTTCTTTATGGGTTGCGTATACTTTAGTTGGTG
This sequence comes from Erythroxylum guanchezii, assembly GCA_025629825.1. Lineage (NCBI taxonomy): Eukaryota > Viridiplantae > Streptophyta > Magnoliopsida > Malpighiales > Erythroxylaceae > Erythroxylum > Erythroxylum guanchezii. The sequence goes on from JAOTAX010000197.1 coordinate 37,243,587, forward strand.
AATATGTTATTGGTGCAACTATGGCTACGTGTTAGTGTTTATATGAATCAGCCCATTATTGTTGCGATGACTTCATATTTATTTCAGTGGAGCTGAACCGATTGGGAAGTTGTCTTCTTTTCTATTTCAAGTATTATCGTTTTTGTTTCTAGTTATTTTAATCACTAAAGTTGTTCAATTAATTGTCTTTATTAGTAAACAGTGTGTGAAAAATCCTTTGTTGAGGTTAGTACGAGGTGATCGTACTATTGGGTGTGAAATTCTTTCACAAGAAGTGCGGTTGAGAGATAGTGTCAAGGGTTGAGTGGTGTCGGTTCAGTAAAGTCTTGGGTAAATCTATTGTACTTCGGTGAAAGTGACTAAGCTGGGTGAGGGCCCTGCAGACGTAGATAAGGTGTGCCGAACTACGTTACCAAAATTTTGGTGTTCTTATTATTTCGTTTTTGCTTGGATTTATTTTGTTCGTGCCAAAGAAGTTTCGCGAAACAGTTAACACTTTCGGTTTTTCAAAACTGATCATTTACTAAGATTAGTTTATAGTTTCCACAAATTAAAGGATCTTTACAGAGAACACACGAGCACTAGACAATTTTTTTTCCTTAGTTCTATATTACATTATTATAATTTGATTGTTAGGAAATCTAAATTTTTTAATATTACATTTAAAATTGTAATTGCTCTTTAACAATTAATATTAAACATTGTAATCTAAATCATTATGTGTGTCCAATAGTCAACATATCCTACTCATACATGATGAGTTTAGATAATCAACATTCTGCAATTTCTCATACTTATCTAATGACTCGTGCGACCAGTTTACAGCAATAGCTCATTGTCATATATCTATTAGGATATGACATCTCGATTAATGAATCGATCTTAGGACCGATGTGTCCTTGAGTAATATTTTTGTACCTTAAGTCATATCTCACTCTAATATCATTTTTATCTCATTTGTTTCATCATATCACGATTGTATTAAGTTATCTTTCTAAGATATAGTGGCCACCTTTAAATACATTTTATGTGAGTCTTTAAACACAATGACTTTCTTTTGTTCTGCATTCTATTAAATCAAATTTAATTTTCTTTCCTAAAATTGTTTCATAAGTACACGATTTGCTGGTAATATTCTGAAGTAGTAAACCTTAAATTTAATTCTAAAAAATTAGACAAAAGTCTTACGGGTATTTAACGAGGTACTGTAACCTTAAAGGTCTCATACAATGTAAGCCGAGAACTTGCAACTTACATTAATCCTTTTTATAATTATATTTGCACACATGATACGAGTCATATGTTAACAACATTAACTTATATTATCTTTACATGGATATCTTTTATTCACAAAATACTTTACAGAGGTCAATTCAAACATACTTGATGTTTAACTTGTGTTCACTTATCTACTCCAAAATATAACTCTTAAGAACTAACATTTGGCAACTTAAGATAGATATAATGATGTAATAACTTTGTACCAACTTCCTTATAATTTATTGTAGAATTTATGGTTTAAGTTTCTCGCACTCAATTATCACCTAGATAACAAACTTTAAACCTCCCTCATCTCTAGTGATCATAAATCACCAGGGGTGATTGCCTGTGTAAGAAAGCCAATCTTTGATCTGTCTTATATGCTCTCTCTCTCTCTGTCTCTCTCTCTCTCTCTCTCTCTCTCTCTCTCTCTCTCTCTCTATATATATATATATATATATATATATATATATAAACTAGTAAGGCCTATTAAAACAGTTGTAGAGAAAAGATCTGATAAGTTCAAGTGGCGGTAGTCAAAATGCTATAAGGATAGTGATCTCTTGATGTAGAGATGGAATTCCAAACAGGTTTTTCCTGGTCAATGTGCCAGAACTGGTAATGGACAGTAAAAGGATCTTACCAAAAATGCAACAGTTTTTCCAGTTCCTGTTTTAGCCTTGGCCAGAACATCCTTACCTGGAAAGAAATCAACAAATTGTGTCATCTTATGTTCAAGTATGCCAACAATGGTAGTAGGCTAATAGCAAATCACTACCAAGTAAAGATGCCGTGCATGTTTAGAGATGAATCCCTTCACTAATGATGAAAAATTTTAGGTGAGTTGATCCAGAGGACATAATATTTAAATATTGAACTCTAGAAACCAATTCATCAATTAGTTTTGTGGAAATCCTAACTAAATGAACAAGTCAGTCAAAAAGATATCCATAAACAATTCCCTATACCAAAGCAGATCCAAAACAAAAAAATGAAAGGAAACACAGTCTACTTGGAGTAAGCATGCAGCAATAGTAATAACTAAATCAGCCCAATTTTTAATAACTCAACCAGACGCTACAACTCTTATCTTGATGGACAAGCTATGATAAACTAACAGAAACTGCATGATAATAGGGAGAAACAAACCTTTGAGTATTACTGGAAGAGTTGCCTCTTGAACCACCGTCATTTTTTCATATCCAGCATCCTTGACTCCTTTTAAGGACAAGGGAGAAATTGCACACCGATCAAATCTGCAGGCATGATAATGTAAAGTATGAGATGCACTCAAAACGCAAATATTGGCCATACAGAGTACAGAGAACTAGAGTTTTCTCCTCAATAGCTATCAAAAAACTTAGTAAATGTTTATGCTAAAACTAAATTTGATTTCATGCCTAGGGTACAGCTAGCTTTCCTAGTTGCCCCACACACATGAGATTAAACACAGAACAAAGAAGAAACGGAGATGGATAATCAGTCAAAATCTCAAGCTGGGCAAAGAAACTAACAAGCAACAATTCACGGATGAGTAAATTCTCTGAAACCTGCCTAGTCTCACTCAGATAAGAAGACTGTGAATCTCCAGGTGAGCTCGGCCTTTTCACACTCAACCCGAGAGAAGATTTTTCATTTTCCTTCAAAGCACTATCAGCCTCAACATCATTATCCCCATCGTCACTCTCGTCCTCGCTAAGCAAATCCCCAAAGCCCCTCATTGAGGTCTTCCCTTCATCATCATCATCATCATCATCATTGTCAACATCACTTTCCTCGTCATCCATAAATCCCCTCTTTGCTCTTAATCCACTTCCCACGCTTCTCCCAACCCGCGAATTTTCAATCCCTCTATGTCCTCTCTTCCCACTTTTTAAATTCAAATCTATGCCACTCTTCCTCCGCGAATTATACCTCTCCCCTTCCTCCTCCTCATCATCATCATCATTTTTGCCAAATGCACTATCAAATCGCTGACTACCACGAGAACGCCTCGAAAATGAATCAACTTTGCTTCGAATTCTAGTTTTCGAATCCCCAAACTCGTCACTTTCTCTTCTCCTCTTCGCCGTAAACCCTTCCCTTACTCTTTCTCTAACCCTTCCCTTATTAATTTCCCTATCTATACTCTTTTTCCCTCTATTACGAACCATACCCGAGTTCATTTCCCTGTCTATAATCTTTTTCCCTCTATTACGAACCATACCCGAGTCTGACTCGTCTTCACTCCCGAGTCGGCCGCGGAACGACTTATTACTCAACCCACTGACCCAGTCGCTGAGCTCGGCCTCGTCCTCAACAAGACTTTTTGAAGCCCTACCTTCGTTCATCTCGCTACCACGACGACCGAACTCAGAGGTCGCACCGGGCCTGGGTCGAAATGGGCGGGTTGAGAATCGGCGGACCGCGGGTTGCTGGTTCACATGATATTTGAGTCTGAAAGGAAAGATTCGAGATAAAACCTGTATGTCCCCAGAGGAGTTAATGGAGGCTCCGAGTTTCATGGGTCGGAGACGGGTAACTGAAAATGATGGGTTCAGAAAATGGAGCTGCGGAAGGAGCTTAATGCGCATGGTAACAGGTTTATTTAACGACTCTTGACGAAGAGTTGCCTGTGGAGTAGAACAAGGGACTAGGGTTTAAGGAGAGACGTCTGGTTCCGATAGGGTTTAACTGGGAGTGACGGAAAGTAGCATGCGCATCTAAACGCTGCGTTGGACACCGTTTCTTGTCCAACGCAGCGTTTTACACCGACCAAAACGGTACTGCTTTGAATCCACTCTATTTTTTTAAGAATGAAAGTATAAACTTTATAAGACGCACGTGTGCCTTACCATTGAAATAAATAATGTACAGGATTTAATAGTCGATTGAATTTTAGTATAATATTGTATTAATATCGAATTTTTTAAATTTATAAAATAGTTTTAAATTTTTTAAAAAATTATAAAGTAATTCTTAAATATTATATTGTATAATTTAAATTTTTTCATTTTTTAAAAAAATGTTCCTCGTTTTTTTTTATTTTCGATATCGATCAGTATATAGTTAGAATTCCAAATACTGATGATATTGACTAGTACTGGATGAAACAGATTGGTATAGACCAATATTTAAACTTGATATTGAAATATCTCATTTTGTACCATTTCTTGATCGGTACAGTACAAAATTCGTTCCAATGTGCCTTACCCTTAAAATTTTATAGCAAATATTTTCGGGACTTTTTCCATTTAAGAAAAACAAAACTAATTGCATTATTTAGTTAGGACAATACTATTACAACAACAACAACACTCACTATAAATTTCACTAATACACAAAATCTAAATATCCCAAGTTTAATAATGTTGGCAATAATTTTACTTCAATTGAAATTTTTTAATTTAATGTGATATCAGAATTTATTGATTGAGTTTGATTTAGTTTCTTATGAAACTAACTACCATTTATGCCAACTCAAAATTTTGAATCTTAATTAAGCATTTTGATCCCTTATTTTATATCTATAGAAATAATTTGAATTATTTTTAAATTATATTTGATAGATAAATATATTTAATTTGAATTTAATACTTTCAAAGGTGGCACTTCCTTCAATTTTTTCCTAATGTTTTCAGAATATCCATAAATACTCTATTAATTACTGGTTTAAATTCTTGTAATTCCAAAAGTTATGATGTAATTAACTATGTCCTTAGTAAATATTATTTGGTATATTATAAGATTTGTATTTTAATATTATATTTAAAAAATTAAAATCAAGTCAAATGGGTCCAAATTACCAAACTATGTAACTAGATAAGTAAATTTGAAGGTTCAACTATTTTTTATTGTTTAAAATTATATTTAAAATCAAATCAAGTCTAAACTGCTTAATTATGTTATTACACAGTTTAAGCTGAAGTTTCAATTGGTTAAAAGTACAATATAATACCATAAATAATAAAATAATACTTAAAAAATTTTATAAAATGTTAGGACGTGATTAAAACATTTGATTTAATGTTAATATTTATTAAAGTTTAAAAATAAAAAAGTATATTTAAAATTTTATTGAATTTGAATTTCAATGAAAATAATTATATGTGCTTTTAAATAAAAAAATTATAAGTATCTAAAAGAACCATTTGTGTATATAATTTCATAATCAATGAAACTCTAGCTCTGTTATTATAATGAGAACCATAAAATAAAAAATTTCAATCGAAGTTAAATTTAAACAAAATTAAGGACGGAGTCTTGGCCCAGCTTGACACTAGTCTAGGTTGGCCGAGCCATTAGCCAAAAAACGACATCTTTTTATCAAATTTTTTAAAAGAAAAATGTATACGGACCAAGTTACGGGCCGCCTAACTTGTGAATCGGGCAAACTCGATCTCAACGTTTTACGCTATTAAACAAATCTTTTACCTCATTATTCGTTCTGTCAAAATTTTTAAAAGAAAAATGCAAACGGACCAAGCCACGAACCGTTCAACCTGTGAATCTAGCAAACTTGATCTAATCTAGCAAACTCGATCTCAATGTTTTACGCTATTAAACAAATCGTTTACCTCATTATTCTTTTTTTAGTTGCCCTTAAATAATATAATTATTAATATTAATAAGAAAACCATTAAACAAAACGTACTTTTTTTTTTTGGATCATTCAAGTTCCATTATTGTAATTAAACTTACAGTTTAACTAATCTAAAAGCGTAAAGAAGTCCTCTAATTTCTAAATGATATTTATAATGTGAAATTTTCATTTGAATATTGATTAATCTTAATTTTTGCTCAATGCTTTAAAAACCAAAACATACTTTTTATTGATACTACCTAATTTATCAACTAATTCTAACTAATTTATTTACCAAATCTATATGTAGATAAATTATCTCATTTTTTAGATTAGAAAACAAAAGTTTGGAATAACCATCCTTTAAAATGATCTAAATAGTCTATGACAAGTAAAAATTGTTTCTTTGCGATCAGAAGGTAACAAGTTCAAATCACAGAAATAGCCTATTTGTAAAAAACATATTTAAAAAAAAGGTTGCTTGTATCGATAACTCTCCTCAAACTCTCTTAAAACAAGAAGTCTTGTGTAACACCCATATACCCTCTGGAAGGATATATGAATGCCACACAAAACAATACAAGCAAATCAAGGCGTACGAACTTCCAGTAATCAATTCAGGCAAACATACATTAAATTATATAGTACTTAACACAAATTCGTTGAAAAATCCAAACCAAACTGAATATTGTTGTTACAAACTTACAAACAAATTCACATACACATATCAGATACCAGCCCAAAAGTCAAACCAAAAAAAAATTTACATTATTTTCACAACAACACTTAAACTTCATTAGCCATTGCGGTTGTCTTGTCCCAGCCTTTATAAACGTCGCTTAGAACCTATACGGGACAAATCTACCATGCTAAACATATGGCTTAGTGAGTAATAACTAACTTATGCATAATTTAACAATTAATCATACTGAATCAAGTTATAGCACAAGCAGATATTTACATTTCAGAACAGTTGCATAGTTAAAAGAACTGAGTATCAAAGAAGGCACAATCCCTTCAGCTCAAAACATCATTTTTTTTAATTTCAAAATCCAACACATATCAGACTACACAATCAAATGATTGTTAATCCATCAACAGAAGTGGGTAACGAGACTTATACAGAAGATACCATAATTGATATCATATCACATAAGAGACTTACATCTCAATAATAGAAGACACTGAAGTGTCAATAACAGACGGCACCGAAGTGTCACTGAAGCAGCTGCAGACCCTTCTAGGCATGCCTATTTACCCACAACTAGGACTCAACAGTTTTAAAATAAAACAAGGTCAGTTCAGGCATTTCATGTGCAAAGCAAGTAGTCAATCACATTCACATGCAAGTAGCACTTCTAATGATATAAACATGCATCAAACGCCTCGGACAATCATTGTCCGAAATTCAAAACACAATCAGAATAAATCAACTTCAACAAGCAGAATAAAGTAAGGTGTGATCATCTAAGATTACTTACAATCTCTCCCTTTCGCTTATTGCCTTGAAGTCTTGGCAATATCTAGAATAAGTTGCTCTAAGGGTTCCTCTGAAACATTTAATACAAACATATGTTACTATTGTGCACAATTATGAATTCAATTATGCACATTCATGTATATTGAATATATATGATGCATGTTCATGTCAAAAATTCGAGTTTTTTGTCCTTAATCTTATCACATTATTGATCATGTGAAATCATACCCAATCTCTCAATTAAGATTGATTTTATAATCCACATTCAGCTCCACTTTGCTCAATTATTTTCATCAGGAAGATGAGGTAATTAGGTAATACTTTCTTCTAGAAAGTTTTCCCTCTTTATCTTAGGTTTCCAATGATACCAAGTTCAACCAATTTGGTTTAATATTCAATGAGTTATACTCAAAATACCACAAACTGTGTACACTTGAAATTTTTGGCTAATGTATGATCATGCCTCCAAGTTGTACACCTCATAACTCTCAATTCCAACATCCAAAAATTACAAACTTTATACCAATTTAAAGCTAAGAGAATAAGCTTCAACTTTGGTGAAGACATCTCAGTCTAATTCGGCCTACATCAATACAGTTTATTCAAATACCACAGGATATGATTTCTGTCCCTGATAGTGTTACAACCCAAGCTAAGACTCAATTTTATGCCAAATTTGAAAATCATAGAGATAGAATTAAAATTCATCTTCTTCAAGAAAATTGTAGAAATATGTCTCTAGTTTAATCTGAATTAAGAACCAACTCATTTGGAGATCCACAGTTCAAGTTATAATCGAAAT
>JAOTAX010000197.1:37271607-37291847 GCA_025629825.1 Erythroxylum guanchezii
TCGCGGTTAAAATACCTAATTTGGTCTTCACCTCAGTCTCCATCTTGAAATCGGGATATCCCTGAGAAAATCAAGTTTGAAATCAATCTTGAAGCTGTATTCTTTGCAAATTACCATAAAAATGCCACTGCAAAAATCTCTGCACTCAGCACGGATGAACTTCCCACAATCATATTTGGTAGAAACTGGGTGATGCGAGGGGCAAGGGTGATGTAAACATTCTTGTTGGCTAATTTCTGCGCATCTCTTATGATGGTAGAAACAACAGCCAAAGCAACCATATGTTAGGTCCACTAGTTTCCTTTTGCATATAAAACCAAAAGCAAATCCTTTCTGGAGTTGAATAGGAAGAGCTTATGATCATGACTGTCATGGTAAATCTGAGTTTTTGTATCAGGAGACAGCGATGTTGTGATCTGCCGGCGGCCAGCGTTATCAGGTGACACAGCGCATTTGGAATCCAGCTTCAACCTACACTCTGCGCATTCATAATAATTAGGAATCGGTATGATATCCCTGCAACCATCACAAGTATGCTTCTTATAATTAAAAGATGGTGATTCAGAATCAGAGATTTCATCAGTTTGCTGAATCCCCAGATATCGTCACACACCTCACAGAAATTGACAGGACCATCATCCACGATTTTGGCAGACACGGCACTTGGAATAGCCTTCATCATCATCATCTAACTCTAGTATTCTTCTATTTCTCTCGTTCCTTTTGGAAAACTTGAGCAAAATATGGGAGAATTCTCTTTGTTTTCTTCAGAAAAAGTCAAGAAGTGTTCATGTTCAAATTGAATCTCCATTATCAGAAGTTCAAACTGATTGGTGATTGATTAGAAGGGGGAAAAGAGAAGGGTTTACGATTGGGAAGGTTTATGACTGAATTGCAACCTCATTCAATGCAAATTATAACTCAACTATGTTTTTTTCAATAAGATAGAAATATACAAAGCTTTAACAGGTGTTATTCTAATACTAATCCAAATCCATATCATTATTGATGAACAAAAATTAAAAAACAAGGCAAGACTTTTGTTTTTTTTCCTTTTCTCACGAGATAATTAAGAAGGAAAGGTATCTTTAAGCTAAACTTAGTTTAATCTTTGCTCGGGTAGATTTCTTGAGAAAGATAAAATTTTGACCTCAAATTTTAAACGGTTATATACATAAGGAAAATTTGAATCCATAATCTCACTTAAATTAAGAATATCTCTTATTAATTCACCTGTGTATTTAAGGCTAGGCTTTCTTTAATAATTTTAAAAATATTGCATTTAACATTTTTCAAAATTTGTTCTTTAATAGTTTTTCTAAAGACTGTGTTGCCTGAGTCTTTGACGTTGACGTATACCAACCACAATATGTAAAATGAATTTAGTCAATTTATTATATTTTGTGTCTATCGTACCATGTTAAAGTATGCTAGTAGTTTACAGATACTGACCAGGAATTGCCTTATGCACTTGGACTAATTGAAAGCTTACACAATTCAGGGTACCTTTCATGGCTATCTTCTTCTCATTTTCCTTTATCACGTGGTTATGCTCAATTTCGTTTACCTACACGCAATTCTTCAATGTGCGCTGTGAGAAGAAAAATCAAAATGGGAGCATGCAGTTATGCCAGCAGGTAATTATGGAAGAGGTTGTTACTTACTTTAGCAAATTTCTTATAACATATGCCGCAGCCTTGAACCCAGCTTCGGGCCTTAATTTTCTCAACCTACAAAAAATCACCCATTTGGACCATAGCTTGCTTATTAAACTTGTGGAAGACTAGGACATTGAGAATGCAATTTTCAACGTGAAGAGTACTAAAGCCCCTGGCCCCAACAGACCGAATGGTCTCTTTTATAAAAAAACATGGGACATTACAGGTAAATTTGTTAAAAATGCTATGAAGAAATATGAAGAATTTTTTTTCCAAAGGGGTGCTACTCAAGGAGATTAATAAGACCTTGTGTTTAATATTGAAAATTTCAACTCCTAACTCCTTTAATGATTTCAAGCCTATAGCCTATACAAATTTTCTCTATAAAGTCATCTCAAAGACCCTTGCAATAAGATTGAAAGTAGCTATATCTCCGCTTATCTGTGACAATCAGGGGGCTTTCATTAGCAACCGACAAATTAGCGTCAATATCCTAATAGTGCAAGAACTTTTCAAAGGTTATTCAAGAGTGAACTCAACCCAAATTGCACCATCAAAATCAACTTTCATAAAGCCTTTGATATTATTTACTAGCCCTTTTTGTGGAAGATGTTGGAAGTCTACGACTTTCCACTTATCTACATCAACTGTATCAAAGAATGTGTAACAACTTCTAGCTACTCAATCCTGATAAATGGCAATCCCTCACTTTACTTCAAAGCTGAGAAAGGGCTAAGATAGGGAGACCCCCTCTCTCCCTATCTCTTCATCTTGTGTATGGAAATATTTAGCTCCATAATCACTTTGGAAGTGGAGTCCACCCCCGTTTTAAGTATCACATAAAGTATAAGAAAATCAGGCTTACTAACTTGTCGTTTGTCGATTACCTGCTTCTTTTTTGCAGAGCTAATTTGGAGTCGATTAACAACTATATGAAGGCGCTTCAAAAGTTTCAATCCGTTTCTAGATTGCAGCTCAATCTTGACAAAAGTCACTTTATTCTCTCTAAAGGTGCCTCAACTATGGCCTTACATATTACTTCTCTCACAGGCATGAAGGAGAACTCACCACCTATATTATATCTGGGTTTGCCTATCTTCACAAAAGACTCACTTTCATCGAATGCTCACCTTTTATAGATATATTCACCACAAAATCCATTCTTGGGTGAACAAATTTTTATCTTTTGCAGGGAAAATTCAACTCATTAAATCAGTGCTTAACTCTCTACACATCTACTGGAGCTCTCATATATTTCTATCCAAAGGTGTCATCAAATCCATAGAGAGGATTTTCGAGAAGTTGTTGTGGAACTCTTCAGATGGAGTAAAGGGCTGTGCAAAAATTAAGTGGTCTGATATCTTCTATTCTAAAGCAGAAGGGGGCTTGAGCATTTCCTCTGTTAAACTCACAAATCAAACAATCATTCTGAAAAGACTTTGGTGGATTCTTGAAGACAAGAATTTGATTTGGATCAGATAGCTCCACTACTACTTTCTTAAAGGTCGTAGCATATGTAAGAAAGAATCCTTTGAACTCTTTCTTTCTTAATCAACTGTTGTATTTGGAAATTTTGGTTAAAGATGATATTTCTTGTTCTGTTGACAACGGGAAGATGATATCATTGTGGTATGATAATTGGTCGGATCAGGGTGCTCTCATCAATTCTCCAAACTTGGTTAGCAACTTTACCGTCTTCCCTCTCCACACTAAACTTGATACCTTCATCATTGACAATAACTGGAACTTCCCTGACACTCTTTGGCACTTGCAACCCCATTATTCTCCCCATTCTCTTAAGCAAGATACTTTGTTTTGGCACAATCGATCTACTCAACATCTTTCTAACCGCATTGTGAGAGACCTCCCTCGGATGAAGAAACCGAAAGTGGAGTGGCATGAAATCATTTGGTATAAGAGTATCCCTCCTAAAACTCCCTTTCTTTTATGGTTTGCCATACAGAATCGACTCAACACAACTGATCGTCTTAAATTTTTAAGCATTAATACTTCTTGTCCTTTTTATTCAATAGCAGAGGAAACCAGAGATCATTTATTTTTCATATGTGAAGTGACCAATTGTATATGGGGAGCTATCCAAGTATACTGCATAGGGCTGGCCCTCTCAAGAAATCACGCTCCCTCATGCTATCCATTGGCTCTTCTCTCAAAGAAATTCCCCTAAGCTTACCCATATAGCTGTAGTGTGCATGACGGTATAATCCATATGGAAGGAGTGAAATGTTAGGCATTTCAACTCTAAACAAAAACCTATCCCAACCCTTATTTATGACACTATAGTAAGCATTTGTGAACTTATAAGAGTGGCATGCACAACTTGAAGATTAATTTATTGTACTTAGCTTTTAAGATTCTCTAGCTTTTTATTCTGAGTAGAGTTATACAATTAAGTTTTCTCGTGTAGGAGGGTTGCCGCCTATGAACGTTGTGTTTTGTTCTTCCATTCTTTATTAATGAATTTCTCCTTTATTTCTTCAAAAAAAAAGTTATGCCAGCAACTAGGATATTGTTAATCAAACTAGATAATTAACAAAATTTGTTGCTTATTGTTCTTGTTTTAGCGTCTTTTTCTATAATAAACGGTGAATTTTCCAACCAAAGTTTGTCAGTGTTTTGTGTATTACAAAATTGATATTACAATATAGATATTCCATTATAATATAATATAATATAATATAATATAATGTAATATATAGTATAAACTTATTGCATGTAATATAAAATATTTATATTTAATATACAATTATCATCTGATAGAAAATTTATTAGGTATATTGGATCATCATGATAATTTTATATTTATTTGATAGTTTTAGAAATAATTAGTTTTATATTAATAATAACCAATTCTATATATTTTAGAAAGAGAACAATTTTATAGTGTTTAAAATTTTATCATTTGGTTAGGTAAATTTATGAAAATTTTTATTTTAAATATCGGTTTACCCCTAAAGATCTTCCATCCTTTATCTGTATATCATTTTTTAAGTTTCAATATTCTTTTCAAATGAGTCCATCAAATGAGTTCATCATAACATATTTGCAAAGAATGCGACATATATCCGTTAATTTTTGTTGCTATTGTGCGTGGGTTTCTTTGGTGATCAATTCGAAAGGTTCACAACAAATTTTTGTTGGACAACTTCCCATGATTTCAGTTTAACAAGGCTGCACATATAGGGTAGTGTCTTTTAACTCAAGTGTTTCTTTGTTCATGTTATTATTGATTTAATCACTTGAGATATTATTTTCATCTTTATTATCATTCGTTGTTGCAAAAATCCTCTGTTGATGTTAGCATTAGGTGGTCATGCTATTAAGAATGAAATCTTTCATGGAGTGTGAGTACTTGTGGATAACGTTAAGGGGCGGGTGAATGGTATTGGCTCAGTAAAGCCTTACTTAAGACTATTATACTTGAGTAAGAGTTCATTAATCTGGGTGAGGTCTCGCAAACATAGGTCGTGTGTGTCGAACTGCGTTAATACATTTTGTTGTGTTAATTTATTTGTTGCATATTAAGTTTTCTTATTGTGATTTAATTATGGGAAAATTCACAGTTGCTAATCTAATTGTTTTCTATTAAGCAACGGTTAGTTTCAACTTGAAACAACTATGACAGAACATATATATTGCGAAATTACAACCTTTAGGTTTTTTTAATTAGTATCAGAGCGAGGATCACCTCATCAAAACTTGGTGTGTCAAGTTAGTGTGGATCAGAGTTTTGCACTTGTGGTTACTAGAGAAGGTCGTCGATTACAAGGCCACGCTATTAGATGGTTCTAATTATCCAGCTTAGAAATTAAGAGTGAAGGTGTTTATTCAAGCACAAGGTTCTAAAGTATGGACTTCTGTGTTGAATGGTTGGACTCATCCTATGACCACTGATGATACCTAAAGATCTATCTGGGTACCGAAGCACATTTGGGTTAAAAAGAATCAAATACAAGCACTTGTGGCTCTTAAATCCATGCGTGCAGCTTATGACAATAAATGGTATTTTGACAATGGGTGTTCACGACATATGATAGGTGAAAGAAGCTACTTGATGGATTATCAAAGTTGTATATGGGTGGTTATGTCACATTCGATGATGGGAAAAAAAGCAATGGTGATTGGTAAAGGAACTTTTTGTGTGGATAAATTGCCTCATTTAGAAAATGTGCTTTATGTGGATGACTTAAAAGCTAATTTGGTGAGTATTAGTTAACTTTGTGATGATGGGCTGTTAGTTAAGTTCACTGGTGATGGATGTGAGGTGTTGAATGAATAAGGAGAGTCTTTAGTAAACAGGAGAAGATCGGTGGATAATTGCTACATGTTACAAGTTACTAGTTCTTGTAATTCAGTCACATATTATAATATGATTCTACGACACCAAATGATTGATAAGGTGGTAGAAGAGAATCTTTCAAATTAGCTACACACGTTAGATTAGAGATGCAATGAAGTTACAAGAAAAGAGCATTCAGATCCACAATCAGTTGTTGCTGGAAAAGAAACCAACCAGACAGAGAACTAGTTGGTTGTTTTGGAGGAAGAAACTAACTAGACATCTAATGCAGAATCAAAACTTGTAAATAATGAAGACTCAAGGGAAGGTGATTTTAACAGAGATCCTCCATCACGAATCAAATGGAGTCATCCTATTGAGAACATAATTAGTGAGATTAGTGATAGAAGAATAATTAGAGAATGAAAAAGAATAGATTACCGGGAACTTTCAAGGCTTATATGCTACACTTCCTCATTTGAACCAAATAATGCAAAAGAAGCATTGTAAGATGAATTATGGGTTACTGCGATGCAAGAAGAGTTAGCACAATTTGTCCGAAATGATGTATTAGCACAATTCTGGGAATTAGTGCCAAAGCCAATGAATGTGAATGTGACTATAACCAATTGGATTTTCGTAACAAAACTAATGAAAAAGGTAATGTTGCAAGAAATAAAGCTAGGTTATTTGCTCAAGGATACTCTCAATTAGAAGTCATTAATTTGAAGTATTATTTTATTCGAGAGCTTGTGGAGACTAAAGCCGTAGTTCTTTCCTATGTAATAACTGATAAGCAACTGGTTGATAGTTTTACGAAACTTCTTGAATCCATTACGTTTAAATTTCTTCAAGGGGCACTGAGACTGTGTGCTTTACAATTTTAAAGTATATTAGTGTAGTTTACAAAAATAAAATTCGAAGGAGTTAACGTATAGATTTTCTAAGTTTTTGATTTATGGGTTTTCAAAGGTTTAGGTGATTGGTGTGTGTCTGGCTTTTCTTTACATATTGAATAATATATTTGATGTACAAATGAGGCTCTGCTTAATGATTTAAGAGTTTTGCTTCTGGATTTTGGTTTGCGGAGTTATGAGTAGAAAATGTTAATGCTTGGTTGGAAACTTGTGGGAAGATTCGAGTTTTCTATGACTTGGGTTTTTCAATTTTTATTTTTTTGCTCTATATCGTGGCCTGTATGAGTTTGGGTAATATGTTTTCACTAGAATTTTCTTATGAAATAGGATTTGTGCCTTATATGTGAAGATCTTTGTTCACTTGCATGGCACTAGTATGGAATTACGGAAAAGATTTGATTGTCTTCTCAATGCTGGGATTTATTCCTCAAACGCCTATAGTATGATTAATAGTGCACCAAAGATTATAAACCAAATCCTAGAAATGATAGTTGATAAGGTGAACTATGAGATGTGTTGCTCCTTACATGATCTTGTTGTTTTTCTTGCATAAAACCTCAATATAGATTCTAAGAGCTGGTTATGGAAAAGGGTTTATGTACACTTAAGTCCTCCTTTGAAAGATCCTTAAGATTGATCGCATTGAAGGTTATTTTCAGGGAGAGATCTCAAGGTATCTTCGTGAGTCTTTGTTCTTTTGGCATTGATTTGTTCTAAGGGGGAGATAGGATTGTTTGTAAATTTTCCAGCTGATATTTTGTGTTTTGTTGGTGACTGTTGCTTGCGAACTTAACTATTGACATGACTCTAATGTTATTTGGAATTTATTATTATGACTGCTCAATTCAGGGGGAGGTTCCACTTCTCATGTTTAGGAGGAGTTTTTAATGTGACAAATAATGCCAAAAAGGGAGAGATTGTTAATTTATTTTATTTATTATTTTGAGCATTAGTTGTAGTTTGATATATCTTTATGATAAGATGTTGACTTGATAAAGGATTCCACTATTTTGGATCATGTAGTATTTTTGGAAGATAAGATAGTGTGGGAAGAAGAAATTCTAAACGAGATAGAATTTTAAAGAAGATTGGATTTATTGGAGATAAACATGTTTTTGGTGGAGATAAACATGGATGACATTTATCAAAGATTCTATTGATTATTGCAACTACGTTTTACATATGAGTGTGAACAATTGCAAGATTGATTTATCAATTTTATTAAGAAAAAGTAGCGGTCCGTTAATCGTGATTTTAGGTAGTTGTGTTTTTTGTTCTTTAGTGATCAAAAATATGATCCATTGTTGATTTGTACTGTTGTGTTTTGGGAGGTATTAAGAGATAGCTTATATGTTTGGTAGCAGATTTTTTCTTGATAAGGAGCCTATCATGTAATATCCATCCATTGAATTTTAGGTTGTTGTGTGTTGCGTAGGTTTTAAGTGAAAGAATAAAAAGTAACACATAAGATCTTTTGTTTGAATACAGTTTATGGTGTGACATATATCCATTGATTTTTGTGGCTACTGTGCATGGGTTTCTTTGGTGATCAATTCGAAAGGTTCATAATAGATTTTTGTTAGACAACTTCCTTTGATTTTAGTTTAACGAGGTTGCTCATATAGGGGAGTGTCTTTTAACTCAAGTGTTTCTTTGTTTATGTTATTATTGATTTAATCACTTGAGATATTATTTTCATCTTTATTATCATTTGTTGTTGTAAAAATCCTCTGTTGAGGTTAGCGTGAGGTGACCATGCTATTGGGAGTGAAATGCTTTCATAGGGTGTGAGTACTTGGGGGTAATGTCAAGGGGTGAGTGGTATCAGCTTAGTAAAGCCTTGTTTGAGACTATTATACTTAAGTGAAAGTTGATTAATCTAGGTGAGGGCCCTACAGATGTAGACTGTCTGTGCCAAACTATATTAACAAATTTCGTTATGTTGATTTATTTGTTGCATATTAAGTTTTTCTGATTGTGATTTAATTCTGGAAAAATTCACAATTGCTAATCCAGTTGCTTTATGTTAAGCAATCGTTAGTTTCAGCTTGAAGTAACTGCAACAGAATATATACATTGCATAATTACAACCTTCGGGTTTTTCCTATATATATCTTCATAACTCAGATACAATATACAAGCAGCAGTGAAGAATATGTCGAATCACAAAAAATTCCAAATATCTATAGCTAATCATAGTAATCTAAATATGATTGGATTGATTTATGGCTAATCATAATTTTTCCAACCTGATTTGAGATATGTATCTTAACGACAAAAAAAAAAGACAATAACTAGTCTTTCTTTAATAGTTTCATATGGATTGTCTTTATTCTACAATAGTTTTGCCAAAGACTCTATTAGATGAGTCTTTAATATTGACATATACCAAACACACTAAGAGGTAGATAGTTTGGTATATATATTGTCTCTGAAAGAAGATCCAACTATGAAAAAACCCCAATATTAAATTATTTAAAAGGAAGCTTCTTCTTCTCGAACCAAATTGTTGATTCTTTATAAGCATTAGACAAAAGCATCGTTCCACATTATATTTTGTATTATAAGGAAATAGGTGTAAAATAAATCAGAGCATCAACAACCTCTACCTACTGCCGGGGAGCATATTCCATAAGTGAAAAATCCAAACACAATGAACACCTCAAGTAACCACAACTTGGGCCTTGAAAGTTAGAAATTGCATCCTTTAAATAAATCACTTAAAAAGTCAATTACTCAAAATCAAATAACAAATTTATTCTAATTAATATTTGCAAGCTTACCTAATTTCACTCAAACTTAAAACCTTTAAATTGACACTTTTGGAAGCATACAAAAGGTTGAGTTATTCTTAAATTCAAATTTGTTTCTTATGTAAAGTATGAATGATTTATTTAAAGTTTGCCTCATTTTTTCAAGTAAAAAAGTTGTTTTCAACATTCTTGTCCTTTTAAAGGAAAAGAAGGAGCATTCTTGGCCTTTTATCCTCATGCTAAGGAAAAGATAGACCATTTATTCTCTTTTTAAAATACATATTAGAAATGGAGAGGACACCTTGTTTTGGTTTAATAATTGGTCCCCTCTTAGTGCTCTTAGCTAGCCATTGAAAGAGGTATGGACATATTGCTTTCTTATCTTCCAACCTATTTGCCTGACCATCTTTTGAAGGATAAAACTATCTAAAACTCCATAAGAATTCTCCAATTCCTTATGTCTAGAAGCTATTAGACCTCATCTTCCCTATGTTCGTTGGTAAAACATTGTTTGGAAAGAATCATTGATGCCTAAAGCCTCCTTTACCATATGGTTGGCTGTCAGAGGTTGATTGAAAACAAAAGTTAGGCTCAAAATTTTAATTAATCAAGTTTGCTACCTTTATAATTTGGTTCCTGATATGACCTCTCATCTTTTCATTCAATATGGCTACTCTTCCTCTATTTAGGCCAGAATGCTTCATTACTTGAACTTGGATTGTCCCTACAATAACTGGAATGAAATCTTAGTTTAGTTGATAATCAATACAGAAGAATGGGGAAAGAACATAAATTGCTCTGTATACTCCATTTGGAAGGAAAGGAACTCAAGCATTTTTAGGAATTCTAAATCTGACAAATATGTTCTTACTCATAGAACGAGTTATTAGATTAGAGAAGGTATAGTGGCTTATAATCTCACTTGAAAAATGAGCCCTCTTTTAGAAGAAGATGAAAATTATATTGAATAGTTGTTGTTTCTAAGTAGTCTCATTACTTAACATGTAATGCTAATTTTATGGCATCCTTAGTACCTTTTGTCTCTTTAATAACTCTGCATTGTAATCAAGTTCTAGATGCCCTTTAGGGCTTGTGAGTGAAATTATTTATTTTTTCAAAAAAAGTTGATTTCAATTATTAACATTTATATCAAATTATAAATTATAAATTTTCAAAATTAATTTTAATATTATATTAACTTCACACATTCAACCACAGTTTTTTGGAGACAACCTCTTTACTAGTTAGGATTAAGGTTGCATACCACTAGATTTTCTCAGACCCCACATATTAGTGAGATTCATGTTGAGTATTGTTGTTATTATTGTTATTCAACCACAAATTTATGATAACCTTAAACTCCCTTCATAATTATGCCAGTTTGAGTTGAGTTAATAAGATTTGAAAATTTTAGTGCATGAGATGGGGTTTATCACTAAACCTCGAACCCAACTAATAGTGGTGGATTTTGCTAATATCTTCCCTTTTACTTACTTCCTTATTGGGTTAACTTACTAACTCACTCAACAACTCATTGTTAAACCAAAAATACGACCTTATTTTTCTTTCATTTCTTTTTCCCTTTTTTTAATTAATTTTTGTTGAATAAAAAACCGTGGTTTGATGTCACAAGCAATCTTACCACATATATTTAAGTGGGTTATGGTTGGTTCACCTAAGCCGAGGAATTTGGAGCTAGTGAAAGTGTAGTGAGGCAAGCCCAAACAAAGCACTATTGTTGCGTGCTATATGACCCTAAAGTCTAAACAAAGGACTCATGTAAGTGTTAGTGGATCTTAGCCAATGCTTAACATTAAATTTGACATGTTGATGATGAAATAAAATAAAGACCTACTAATAAGAGAGATAAAATGAGCAATATCGATGAAAGCTCAAAAGTAGGCGAATGTTTGCATGCATTGATGCACATTGGTAAAAATCTTTGATGATGGACAATATTTGGATGCGAGACTCAAGATGATAGTGCAACTAAGTTGGAAAAAGTTTGAGGGTGCACAAAGGCATGTAATTTCAACGAGGAGGTCGAAAGGCATGTAAATCCATAAAGTTTATCATACAATGACTAAGATCATTACTAACTTAGGTTATGGAGCAATATGACCACACCATAGATATACTTAGGATGAATCATGTACAAAGATGACTCGAGATGGCCAAACTAAAGACTCAACAAAATGCTTGTCTTTAAGGGGTGTTGATGAGATGAAACATGATAAAAACATAAGAGTGGTGGGCTAATAAAGTGGGAGCATGTGAAACCCCTTTTGTCTAACGCACCATTTTTTGAGAGTGAATTAATGTATGGCTATTTGGTGTCCTTTCTTGTAATGGTTAGATCTTATTGTTGTTCACGTGAGTCATATATGAAACATCATTTATTAATCTAATTCTTTTACTTTATCAAAAAAAAAGTGGGAGCACTTATTCCAAGATTGAGAATGTAGCCAGATGATTACTAACTTAGTTAGTTAGTAGAAGAAATGGTAACTTTCCATTAACTTGGTAAGTTAGTTTTAGTGATAGATTGTACATTCAATTATCTGGAAGAGAGAGTTTATATTTTTTTAGGAAAGTTCTTCTTGAGAGTTTTAAGTAAAGAGTTCTTAAGCAATTTTATTGTAAAGTGCTTCAAGGAAAAAGTCACTTGATTCCTATGCATTGTTTATGTGTGAATAATTAATAAAAATGTTGGTTTTATCATGTCTCTCTTTTGTTCATTCCATTTGATTGATTTATATAAAACAATTGTGTGTTGAAAGTGTGAGTAAAAGACTTAAAAATGGGTTACGTGAATTATTTAGAAACAAACATATTTGTTAGTCAGTCACAATCAAGAGGGAATGCTAAGTTAGACTTTAAAACTTAAATTTGATTGTCACACAAGGACTTTAACAATTTTATACAATTACAATACACCCAAAAAAAGTTCCTATAACACCTACAACACCTTTGAGGTCAAGAGCGACACCTTATATTAGATTGAAGTCGAGTGTTGGCAAGGAGAGGGATATCAATAAGTTTGACGCATTGCAAACTAGTGTCATGCAAAATATCAAGTGCAGCAACCCATTACCATAGAGTATATACCATAATATCCTGAGGACATTCTAGCACATAACCTATAATAATGGCATGCTAAAGTAGTCACGTCTCTAACTTAATCATGGCATCAACATTCAAAGCGTAAATATCACAATATTTTAATACCCAAAATTTCCTTATTTCATTTCATAAAATCGAATATGTACATTGTAGCTTTACAAAACATCCATGTGTGTACATTATCAAAAATAATCAGAAGTTACATCTCTGTATATCTAACACGTTACATACATGAGGAATTATACAAAACTTTTATCTAAGTCTTTTAGTCTCAACTGACCGACCTTTGAGCCATGTCTTCTATCCAAAATAAGTGCTAGCTCTCCTCTAATTTGACTTAGAAGCTATATCGTCTTTCTCGAACTTGAAATGTTAACGTTGCAATTTTGGTGAGTTTTGTTAACTCAGTGAGTTAACCATCCTCGATGGTTCACTCAAATCATATAACACGTCAACACATGCAATCACATAATTCAGATCATTTCATTTATCATCATGTAGCATCACATAACACTTTGTTCACAATTTTCATGTTCTCATTCAACACAATTCAACAATACATTTCAATCATTCAAACATATATATTAAATGCATATGCAATGCTTATGAGACTTATTTCTGATTATTACGTTGTTGTGACTGAGTGCCTATAATTGTCCTGTATCCATTGTGGATACTAGGCTCATTGATAATTGTCCCTTATCCATTGAGGATACAGGGCTCATTATACATAGCAAGCCTTTGGCTCTTAATCACATTCTGAGCTTTAAGCTATTTTTTGGTGGCTACTCAGGTCACAACTGCCATTATCTGTTCATGCATTCATGTAAGGAAATGCATCACATATATTTAGTCAATCAAAAGTGCTCAATATTACACAGTCATATTCACTATCTCATTCACATATAGTGAGATGGAAATAAGAGTTAAGTGTATTAACACTAAAGAAATGTGAAATATCAAACGAAAGATGAAACGTCTCTGAGAGTATCACCTTGCCAAGGTGTACTTAGATTGAGTATAAGGCGTGCTCAAGTTAGGAAAAAGGATAAGCTAATCCTGAAATGAAATAGTCTGTATGGAATTATTTTAAGTTAAATGAAAGATGTCTCAAAATTATAATGTGTGCTATGTGAATATGCTAAGAAAGGATGGTATGATATGACAAAGATGTATTGTCGGCACATGAAGTGAAAATTTTGAGTAACCTAAATTATATTGAGGAAACTGTTATAATGGTGTGGTATCTAAAAAAAATAATTAGAGGATTGATTGATTACACTAAGTATAGTCATTTGGAAGAAATTATTTGAGTGATAAAGTTAAATGGGAAATGGAGGTGTATTTGAGGAAACAATACCCCTGCCTTCCTGATCAATCAGATAAGAATTTTAAAGACAAAATTTATTAAAGAGGGGAGAAATGTAACGTCCTGTTTCCCATAATAAAGGTTAAAACCCTAAGATACGATATATGTGGGATCAATGATAGACTAAGAATAATGCATCTCATGCTCATGCATATTGTTCGCATACACACAAGTGAATTCAAATTTTTATACACATTAAAATGACTGTACATGCATTTATTGACATACTCTGGGTATAAATGATTATAAATGTGATTATGTGAGTATTGTGAATTAATTGTATTGAAAAATCGATGTGGAGAATTTATGTATTGATTTTTAATTTTTGGTGAATTGTGGGGAAATTTTCCAAAAATGTTGAGTATTACTATACGATAAAAAATGTCAATTAGCAAGTAAATTGATGAATGGAAATAGAAATGAGAGTCAAATGATAATGGAAAATTGTATGGGTGACTTTGGGATTTTTGATAAATGATATTGAAAATTTAAAGACAATTGGAATAAAAAGATGGGGCTTATAAGACTAGTTCAATAAGAACTAGTTAATTGAGAAATTAGTTAAAGCCTTAGAATTTGGACAAGTGTCTAATTCTTAAACACACGTTCTCTTGAACTTGAAAGACCCAGCTACTGTTTGTTCTTGTCTTAGAAAAATATCTTCCTCGAGACTTTCCTTCATCTTCTAGAACCTTAATTCCTTTCAGAGATTTCTCACCCTGACTAAGCAAGCTTGTTCTGATTTTTAGCTTCCTACCTTTTGTTATCTTCTTCACTATAACCGAAATATCTAACCCTGCAACTCTCGACTGATGATGATCGGATGTTATTGGAAAGCTAGGGCTCATATGATTTTTGAAGAGTTGGAGTTTTAAACAAGTAAGCTTGTTATGGTTCTTTATTTCTGTATGAGATGAAGCATGCATCACGTTAGCTTACTATTAAATGGTTATGAAATAGTGATATATACATTGTTGAAGAGTGAGTGAGGAAATTTTTGGGTATGCCATATGTGTTGTGTTTGCATACTAGATGAAAAATATGTTAAAAGATAAATTTGTGATACGGAGATGAGTTAAGATGAAATGGAAGAGTTTATGGAACTGAATGCGTGTGGTAGAAAATATGTATAACTAGGTGCATAAACATTTTGAAAAAAACAGAAATTAAGGCTCTGTTTCTCTTCACTGAGAATGTAAGCATATACATAAATATGTGAGTGTTTTTAGAGATGACTAAAAGAATGACATTGGAGTTGGAAAATGGTTGTAAGATGATGGTATGAGATGAGAAAGATCATCCAGACGATCGCTATTGTGCAAACGGTCGCAGACGATCGTTAACGTCCAGACGATCACAACCCGCTATCATCATCTGATGATCGCCATGTCAACCCCGCGTATCATCTTCAAACGATCGCAGCCCTCTTCAAATGATCGCGACTTTGAAGGTTGAGGGCTGATGCAACAACCTTTGATCTTTTGGCTATATCTCCTTCGTCTGACCTCCAAATGAAATGGGACTTGAACCATTGAACTCGTAACACATTGATCTTCATCCCCAACAATAATTATAACCATCTGCAATCATTTGGGAGAGACTGATCGATGAATTTGGGACAGAATTAATGAGCAGTTCTGGAGAATGATAACTGAAGCATTTTCACTGAACATGGTTTGGTATTTTAGGCATACCTTGTTACATAGTTATCGAAATGAGGTGATTCTTGAATTGGAGTAAGCTAAAAGTGTAGGGTTACAAAGTGTATGCAGGTATCGAATTTCAATTTTATCTCTAAGAATTTCAATTTTCTGAACAGAAGTCAAGTACAGAATATTTTTTCAGTTTAAGAACAATCCGAATTATTTGGAGTATAACTTTTGGAGTACTGAACCAAATTGAATGATTTTGGTGTCATTGGAAACTTAAGACAAGGGGGAACATGTTTCTAAGAGAAACTGTTGCCAAATGACTTCATTATTAGGGTCAGAAAGAACATGTAAAGGTGACCTGAAATGACGTTTTTGGAAAAACCTGAAGTGAGTAATTGAGTGATGAAACTAGATTCAAGTGATTGTATTGAGACATAAACCTTAAGTATAAATGTTACTTAAGTGAGTTTTGATATTGGAATGACTTTATGACCTGAATAATGGAAAAGTACCCGGGAATGTCATTGAGTATGCATTGTACATATTCCATATTTGTGCATAAATGAATATTTTTAATTGTGAAATTATTAATGTGTAATTTTGGATGTACAGGATGAAAATCCGCATTCAGACGTTTCCAGAATTAGAAGCAAATGCCAATCTGGAGCGTACTGTGAGTAGACCTAGATGATCTTACTTTAGTGTTGGTTTTGTTTATATTATGAATTGAGTGATTATGAATAAGATGTGAATGTGATTTGATTGTTGAATTCCGAACAATGAAGGTCCGATGATTGTGATATATAAATGGGATATTGAAGTGCTACGTGTATGTGAACATGATGAAATAAGTGGTTTTAAATGTGATTCTCAACTTTAATGTTGAATGCCAGACTAAGGTCCGATGATATACGAATGTGATTGAATTGGAATATGCAAATGTGATTGATGCATTCCATTTCATGAATGCATGAAAGACAAAGGCAGTTATAACTGAAGTAGCCAATGAAAAGAGCTTAAAGCTCAGACTATGAGAAAAAGCTAAAGTTCAGACTGTGAAAAAGAGCTTAAAGCTCAGACTGTGAAAGAGAGCCTAGAGCTCAGAAAGTGAATAAGAGCTAAAGGCTCACTATGTAAAATGAGCTCGGTATCTCCAAACGGATACGAGACAGTTCTGAATAAGTCCGGTATCCACAATAGATATAGGACAGTTATAGGCACTTGGTCACAACAAAGTAACAAATTGAAAGTGAGTCTCATATGCACTGTATATGCATGATATGAATGATTTCTAAATGTGACGTATGTTGAATGCAAAATTTGAAATGATTAATCAAGTGTATGTGATTCAATATGATTATTATTGAAGTGATGCGAATTATGTGATTATGTGAACTGTATGTGTTATGTGATTGAGTGAGCCATCGAGGATGGTCACTTACTAAGTTCGCAAAACTCACCCAAAATTTGCAATTATTTTTCAGGTTCAGAAGAGTACCTCGTTAGGCTAACGGTAGTATAACCATTGCATATAAGTAAGAGATAGAGGTCGAGATCGGTTCACATATGCATTTGTATTTTCGTTAATTTGTATCAAATTGTGTATTTCGAAATTTCTGTATAATATGTATTTGAAAGATTTTGCAATGAAATGAAATTATGACTACAAGTATTTGTACTTGTAATGGTCCCAAATGGCTATTGAAATTCTGATGATTGTATTACTGTGATTGAAAAAGTTATGATTAAAATGGGTCATTTCGATTATTCATTTCCGCATACGCGTGTGGTAATTTTGAAAAAAATTATATTGAGTGTCAAGTGTTTGATTGACTGAGTGTGCTAGCATGCCACCCTCGTGGGGCACGGATTTGGATATCTCTCAGGATGTCGGGTACGTGTCTTGCGAGAGTGGGTTGCTACATTAGTTGGTATCAGAGCCCAGAATTAGTATCTTACATGGGCATTTTTTCAAAAAATGAGTCAAGTTACACGCATTTACATGAGGCACACGCATGAGCATGTGTTAAGAGTTTGAGTTGATAGAATTGGTGAGAAGAGTGATGCTCTTTCAGAACAAGAGAAAATGAAAGTTGTGGATAATTAAAAATGGGAAATAGTATATGGTTAGATATGATAAATCATGATTCAATGCAATTGTATTGGAGGATGTATTATTGAATATGACACCAATATTGTACTGTGGTAGTATATCCCCGAATGTAATAAAGACGTGAATGTATTGTCATGGAATGTTTGAGGAAAATAGGGATATAAGTAGGAATGATGAGGTTAAAGTGTACAAGTAGAATGTAATGAAAATAGAAATTGTTATGATCTTAAGAAGATGAATTTGGAATTGAACTAGTTGTTGATTAATGTGACAAGAGCTATGATCCTCCGTAAGAATATATTAGTGGAGATTGAGATTTGAAATTTCAGAATGATTATGCGTCAATAACTCCGAATGGATTGCGAATATATATGTAAGATGAATAGATGACAATAGGAAAATGAGATAGAAATGAGAAAAGAGTAAAAGGGGAATAAAATAGTCATAAATGACTTTATAGGAAATGAATGATATGTAGTAAAGAGAAAGTTAGAAATGCATATAAGAGAGGATTTTGTGTATGAATGAGATAAAGAAAAAGATGATGAATCGTTGAGAAAAAAATTGATGCACTAAAAATGGTAGTCGACTCATTATGAAATGGGGTAGCCTCGGAAGAGATAAATTTTGAAAAATTGGAGTAAAAGTTATGTTAGTATGTTTGATAATGAGAGGAGGAAAGTGCAGGATATGATAGTGGCCTGACAAAAATAGGTTTTTGTCACGATCGTGTTGGGATACCCTGATTGTGACAGGAACAAAGAGAGAAATGTTGTCTGGAATCAATTGGAATTCAAGTATCATTAGCGAATGGTAGTAATTGATTAATTAGCATAAACACATTTCTAGATAAGATGTAATGATTTTGATGGCATATACCAAGGTATTAGAGTAAATGAATTTGCTTAATGCCTTATTGAGCCTTATTATAAAGGATGTTCTGATCATATAAGTTATGACATAAATTGATCTTATTAAGATATTATGAAAAGTTGAATTTGATCTTCTAGAGGTACTAAGAATGGTTGATACGTAATCATTGGAAAATAGTTAATTAATAACGATGTCATGAGTAGTATCGAGGACAGTAGCAAGAAATCTTCTTTTAAAGAAGAATTTCGCTAAGATAGGTTCAGTAAACCAGATGATTCAATTTAAGAATGATCAAAGAAACAAATCAGAAATTAATAAGTAATAAATCAAAAGTGAATATTAGAGTCATATCCCTAGTAGAGACTTAAGCATAAGAGGTAAAACATGCTATTGAGAATGTACGTGTTTTGTTTGAGGTAAAGTATCCAACTACGTGAGTGGATTTATGGAATTTGAGATAACACTATTGCTAATGTGGGGAGAACTTAGGTCCACGTTATATTATGTGTAAATATGTGTGGGAGATACAATTATATCTGATGAATGTGTTACCACCACAGGAAGTTAAGTTTGCAAATGAATTGAAATGTGTGGAGGAACTGGTATGAATGAGCAGACATTAGAAAAAGTCGAGGTGAAATAAGAGGAAATCTAAAGAATGGAGAAGATTATTTAAGAAAGATAAGTCAATTGGGAAATTGAAAATACTATGAGATAATATTACCTCATTGAGGAACTAGTGACTTAATGAATTACGAGAACTAATCAACGGCAAATGGAGTTTTGGCAATATTTGTTTGAATTAACAAATGTCCCTGGCAGTATTATGATATTGAAGATTTAAGAGATCTAAAGAGAGTTGAGGTAAGAATGAAATGAGAAATTCCAAGGAAACTATAAGAGATCTGATGACCTTTAGAACTAGCTAGATATATTGGACACTACCAAAAGTTGATGAGGAGCTTTTAATGATCTTAGCCTCTGACAAAAATGTCTAAGGAAAAATGTGTAAATCGTATGGATTATTGAACGTAAAGAGAATTTTAAGAAAGTATTACATCAATGATAATAATATCATTGGGAATTGGAGATTTTATAGTATACGATAATGTTCATACAAGAGATTAGGATGTGATCTAATGCAGCAAAATAAAGTGAGTTTGTATACATAAAGAAAATTAAGCCTCATGAGTTGATTATTTGATATATGATTTAAAACTTGCTGCAATAGTAATTGCTTTGAAAACTTGGAGATAGTATAGGTACAGAAACATTGTGGATATATATATGAATATATAGATTAGTAAAGATGAGGTAATTATTGAGTTTGAAAGGAATTTACAAATGAGTACTATACTGGTAAAGGTAGTGTGTAATTTGATACATTGAACAGGTATATCTATAACGTAATAGTACAAATTCAGATATTGAGGTTACCAAACCTAGTGCAATAAAGAGCATAAAATGTCGAGTTAAATTTTGGGC
>JAOTAX010000197.1:37302063-37323246 GCA_025629825.1 Erythroxylum guanchezii
ATCAAGTACAATAAGTCTTTTGCTAAAACTAAAATGATGAAAAATATGTTTAAAAGAATAATATTAATTATGAAAATGTTTATTGTAATTAACTTGAACTTATGTCTCTCTGTTTTTTTTTAATGCAGATTAAAGATAAACTCAATGATCATGTTTTGAACTATTTCGAAGATATGATTGACTTTTCATGTTATCTATGTAAAGAGCCAGTAGAAAGTCCACGCTATGAATGCTCATTTTGTCAAATTCATTTGCATAAGGAGTGTGCAGAATTGCCTTTCAAAATAAAACACAATCTTCATGAGCACCCTCTTTTTATCAGAGGAGGAGAGTTTCTCAAAAGATTTATATGTGATGGATGTCATGTCTTCCATGAAAATACCATATGTTACCACTGTGAAGAATGTAGTTTTTTCCTCGATAGGATGTGTGCTCAAGCAATCCCTTCCATTGGCAACCATTACCAAAACTTGAATGATAATGGGAGTAAAGCTGGAATTTCACATTTCTCCCACAACCATAAACTTAGATTTGCCTTTATTCCTGAGAAACTTGAGGTTCAATGCTTAGCATGCTTGCTTCTAATTTCAGGTCCAATTTACTGTTGTTATTCATGTGACTTTTTTCTTCATGAATCCTGCTTTGATGAATTTGAGATGCAATATATTCAGCATCCTTTTCACAGCCAACATTCCCTCCGCTTTGAGGCTGAGAAATATTTAAGCTTTTGTAGAGCTTGCGGAAAGTATTCAAAGATTGGTTATCAGTGCGAAAGATGCAAGTTTGGCCTTGATATAAAATGTGTCAAGTACCTAACATCTGGTCTCCAACATAAGTGTCATGAGCACAAACTTTTCTACTTTGAGGCTGAAGATATAAATCATATACATTCATGGCTTAGGTGTGAAATGTGTAACAAATATTGTGATGCATCTTTCTACCAATGTTTAGAGTGTCATCTTAACCTACACATTGAGTGTATTCCAATACCAAAGAATGTTAAGAGTGCATGCCATGTCCATCCCCTTACTTTAATGGATTCAGTTATTGAAGAAGGACCAGATGAGTATTACTGTTATGCTTGTGAAAGCTTAAGGAACTCAAAACATGCTGTTTATTATTGCAAGAAATGCTACTACACTGCTCATATTGGATGTGTGTTGGACGAGGTAAGATTTATATTACAGTCATCTTTATTACACCTATAATATATTTTATGAGTAATCATAATTTTCCACAGAGTAGTGTTAGTTTTTTAGGATTTTTATTCAATAAACTGGCTAAACTCCGATCTCTTAAATGATAATTCATGTTTAAATATTTGTATGGTTAATGTCTTGAGATTTTTTATTTTGTATTATTAGTTAGAACTTATACTTTACAATTGAATATTTAATTGCAGGAGGATGCTGAATTAGAGATTATTTAAAGGTTTAGATTAGAAGCAATGAAGACAAATTGAAAATTAATACCTACTGCAGAGATGAAGAATTAAAATGAGAGCATGCAATTATGCCAAGAACTAGGCTTGTTAATCAAACTAGATGGTTAACAAAATTTGCTAGTTATCGTTTAACTTCATTTTGATGTTTTATCTTCTTTTTCCATAACAAATGGTGAATTTTCCAACCAAGTTTGTGAGTGTTTTGTGCATTACAAAATTGATATAATATAGATATACCATTAAAATATAATATAATCTATAGTATAAAATTATTGTA
Organism: Erythroxylum guanchezii; assembly: GCA_025629825.1. NCBI lineage: Eukaryota > Viridiplantae > Streptophyta > Magnoliopsida > Malpighiales > Erythroxylaceae > Erythroxylum > Erythroxylum guanchezii. The sequence goes on from JAOTAX010000197.1 coordinate 37,303,785, forward strand.
TGTATTCAAGATTTTGTTTGGTACAAAACACCCTTTTACAATCAACTAGAGTCACATCAAATGGAGGAGGAATAAGGGTCCACATGTGGTTGTAATATAGAGTAGTGAATTCATCAAATGTGGCCTAGAGCCAATGAAAAAAATTGTTGGCTTGAGTGAATGATGTGGGATCAGGAACAGGATGCATCTTGGTAATGGTGTGGGATGATGTTGTCAAAGGTGCTGTAGATAATTTTGGTACGGTAAAATGCAATAGTTGTGTATTGGGGTTAAAAAAAATCCTAAGCTTTACACTCACTAAAACAGATAAGCTTATTAGAGACAAATTCAATTATCACTAGATATTAAAAAATCGTGTCAAATAATAATTTGCGACGAAAAACAATCGTCGCCCTAACGGTCGCAAAACAATATCCGCGACGTTTTTGTGAAATCGTTGTAGAAAGGTTTTGGATAGACAACATATTCGTCGGTAAAACATATAACTAACGAGAACCAAAAACTTCGTATATAGGAATTTGCGACGTATATGTTTTATAGAGAAGTTTTTACCGACAAAACCGTAGTCGTACGTAATTATTTTTATCTACGATTTTGTTTTTGTAGCAGAATAATTTTAGCTTCTAAATACTTGTTGTAAGTAAATGTTTTTAGAGACGTTCTTCAAAACGTAGGGAATAACATTTTGTGACGAATTTGTTTTGGTAGCTAATACTTTTTAGTGTCAAACATTTATTTTTAAATGTTAATTTTATTATAATTGTTAAAAACAAATTTAATTTAATTTATTACAAATTTTAAGACAATTTGAAATGTAAAATTAATTGTTACAATTTATAATTAATGTTGTTGACATATTTTTTTAAATAATAATAAAGTGAAATAAAATAAAGATTAAAAATGGATTGCGTTTTATAAAAAACTAATTGCAGGTTAATTACATAATTTGTACAAAATTTATAAACAAACTAAGACTCTTCATCGTCACTACTATTGACATAGTTTTAGTCAAGTAATTATTTGACCATCCTTTTAAGCTTACTGACTTCTTTTATATTACGATCTAACTTCTCTTTTGTACATTGTAACTTAATCTTCGGTGACTAGTTCTCCTCTTGAAGCACCGTGACATATGCTGGTCGTGACAAAGATGCACTAATGGGCTTAGGACCACACCCAAGACTTTTGATATATCCAGATCTTGTAGCAAGGACATTGTTGCAAATGTCATCGACATTGGGTTGATTCCCCTAAGACAATGATGTTTGCAACAACTCCTGTATCTTGTCTTACAATTTAAGTATAAAATCGAGTTAAGTAAAAAATTATTACTTAGTATTACATAAAAAAATAAACTGTAATTTTTATTTTTTTGTACATACATAATTACTTTGTGTCTCTTCAGATGTCTAGCCTTCCCCTTCCTTGTAGTGTGTTAGCTTGTACAATGTGATCCTATCACACTCTTGCCATTGGAGTTGAGTTTGACTCTATTATATTAATTTAAAAAATTAGAAGATAATATAATTTATTGTATTAAGAAAGTGAATAATAAGTTAAAAATGTTACACTTACAAATTCTTGTTGGACGACAACAAATGATTTGGAGCCAATGTTATCAGGAGTCTTCATTTTTGCTCTATTCACCTTGACTTTCTTACACTTTTCCTAAATTAAGAGAAGTAGTCATGAAATGTATAAATAAAAATAATGGAAGGAAATACAAAGAGAAATAAAACAAACCTGAACCTTCACAGAGGCCCAATAATCACATATTTCAGTACAATTTTTTGGACTCACCCATTCCGGAACATGTCTCCTTACCTCTTCATCAGAAGGGAAACACTAGTAATATTTATGAAGTCTATATCGATGATCCTTTGCCCTTTGTTTCAACAGTGAACTAACACAGCTTCAAACCTCAGGCTTGTCGATATTAACGATATTGAGCTTCATCTACAAAAGACCATGTATAAGTTAAGGTATTATTTTTGGTAAGTAAAATTGCAATACATTTAATTAAATGAATTGAAATATTACCAAAACTTTGTCTAAAGCATTTTGGAGCAAGTTGTCTTCCTTCAACTGCCTGCCATACTGAATGCAAGGCAATTAATTCCTTACAACGACACCTAACTCACTAGACAATTTTGTACATTAGATCTTATCCAGAGGGCGAAGTTACATGGAGTCAATGGTCACAGACAACTGTTCATTGCAACATTCATCCGTTGTAAGTCAACTCATTTTGTGATACCTTTACCTCATTTTCTAATGACATTATTGGAACCTGAAAACAAAAAAAATCGTAATAAGAAAAACACACTAAACATGTAATAAGTAATTTCAGCATTAATGTAAATATGTTTGGTTAATAATAACATACCTGAAGATCCCTTAGCACTAACTGATGATGTTGGTAAAGGTTGTTGTTGACTGTCTTCATTCGAGGATGCAAATGTTAGTTGTTGAACAATAAGGTCAAATTGAATTGGTTGTTATAGGGTAGGAACTTCTTTAATCGTTGCCACCCTCTTTCCCTTGTTTTAACCAAGTGTCATTATATTGAACAACTAAAATGAAATATGAAGATAACACTTAAGCTTAACTCAAACATCAATATTCCATATGAATATAAGGAGATTAGTAGCCAAATACTAAACATTCGGTATAACATTCCACATAAACATAAGTGAAACATTAAAAATATGCATCTAGTCATCGTAAATTAACATAAGTTAAACATCAACAACATAAGGCAATTATGAACATCATTTCAAACAATACAAACAATTTATTTACATTCAAGCATCATGATCAAGATTTTGAAAATCATCATCATTAAGTACATTATCATTGGATTCTTCATCAGTAATATGTTCGAGCAAAGTATCGTCGTTGTCATTTAAGTCATCCTGAGTATAGTCTTCATTTGTTTGTAAGATAAGATGGGCTTGGACTTCATCTAGTTGAACTATGTTGGGATTGACATCTCTCCTATGGAATGATGATATATCTGTATCTTCTACTGGAATGCCTTTTTTATTGAACGCCAATCCAATTTCTTGATAGACTTCATCTGCATCCTCATCCAATTGACCAATATCCCTTTCATAAAAATCAAAGGCATTCTTTTGTTGAAACTTTTGAACGACCTTCCAATTGCTACCCAATACAGTATCGTTGACGTAGAAAAATTGTTTGACTTGACTTGCAAGGACAAAAGGATCATTATCATACCATGTCTTACTAACATTTATGCTAGTAATATGCTTGTTCTCTTTCATGTCAGTTAGATCAAACCATTTGCATTTAAGTAGAACAACTTTCTTATCCTTGATGTAGTGCAACTCTATTTCACAGATGACACCGTAGAAGTCAATGATTTTGTTGTCATGACATCCTTCAATGATAACCCCACAATTTTGACTTCTAACTCGACTATCTTGATCTTGTATGTGAAATCTCATCCCGTTAACAATGCAACCTATGTATTTCTTCCCATAAATATGAGGCCCATATGCTAAACTATATAATGTTGTTGTCACTTCTGCACGTGACGATTATGTAACCATATCATCTGTACGACAAATTGAAAATAAATATGAGGATGAGACATATTCTCATATTTGGTCTCATCCTCATATTTTCATAATATGTAATCAATATGAAACCTACTCGATTTCTAAACCATGATACAAACTTCTACCTATGTCATTCTTCAACATTAATAATCCCTTTGCTGCGAATTGTCTCTTTATGCTCTCTATTTAAAATAGACAACGATGGTAAGATCTTATAGTGAATGAAGAAAATTGTAATATGACTGTTTGAATGAACAGGAATAGACGTACTTCACTTATATATCGACTTTCTTGCAATTGTTCAAAATAGACTAATGGGCGATTTCAAATTCGTCTTTAGTTAACTCCATATATTTACCCACACCAAGTGACCTAAGTTTTTGGGAGAAAATAAACAACCTACCATTGTCATGAAAATCAAAGTTACGTTCTGGTATATTAAATCTTGTTTCCACATCAGTTAAGTACATTGAACAAAAAGTCAAGCATTCATTTGCTATATAAGCCTCTACAATAAACCCTTCTGGTCGAGCTCTATTACATACGTAATGCTTAAGAGAGCACAAAAATTTGAACATAATCAGTTATAAACTTAGGAATTGTTTCAAACAAATAACATAGAAAAAACTTTATGAATTTAATATGAATTACCTTTCAATCAGAAATATCCATCGAAATTGAACTGGTCCATAACGTTTTCCTTCATATGGTAAGTGAATTGCTAAATGAACCATAACATTAAAAAACGATGGGGGAATAATAGTTCAAGCTTACATAGAATCAACATTATGTCTTTTTCCATTTTATTAAACTCTTCAACTTTAAGTGTCTTTCAACATAATTGCTTAAAAAACTCTCCCAATTGACCCAAAGTAACAGACACATCATTCGATAAACACCTATATATTTCAACAGGAATTAATCGTTGTAAAAGTACATAACAATCATGACTTTTCAACCCTTACACTTTTCCCTCTTTAACATTCACACAACGACCTATATTTGATGTATGCCCATCAAGAAATTTGACTGATTGGAGGAACTGGCAGAATGATTGTTTCTCACTTTTTGACATGTTGTAACAAGCAGGGGGAATAATATATGACCCATCATCTCTTGTTTTCAAATGTAAGTTCTTTCTAATATTCATGTATTCCAAGTCAAATTTAGCCTTAATTGTGTCTTCGGATTTTCCATCAATTCCCATGACAGTCCCTAAAATGGACTCATAAATGTTTTTCTAAATATGCATGACATCAAGATTGTGCCTCAGTACTAATTCCTTCCAATATGGCAAGTTGAAAATATAATTTTTTTTGTCCAATTCAGTTCGACATCATTTCTCTTTCGCTTTCTATTACATGGGTGTTTGCTAGGTGTAATGTCAATGTGATAGCTGATAAACAATATCATCACCGAACAACTGCATCGGAGCTTCACCCAATTCTACTTTGCCATTAAACAATTTACTTCTTTGCCATCTATGCCCATGTTCCAAATAACGACGATGACCCATATAACATATTTTACTTCGTATCCTCATTGAATATGCTTGATGGTTACACACAGGACAAGTCATATACCCTTTAGTGCTCCATCCAGACAAATTCCATAAGCTGGGAAATCATTTATAGTCTACAAAACAGCAACATGCATTATAAATGTTTCGCCTTTGACAACATCAAAAGTTTGTAATCCAAATTCCCATAGATCGTTTAAGTAATTTAAGTAATCAATTAATGGTTGCATGTATACATCGATGTCCTTACCAAGAACAGTAGGTCCTGAAATAAGCAAAGACAACAATATAAAAGGCTCCTTCATACACTTTTTATAGAGGTACATTGTATGGGACTAGAATCATCGGCCACATGCCATATGAAGTACTCATTTTACCGAAAGGATTAAATCCATCTAAGGCCAATCCAAGTCAAACATTACGACTATCTTGTGCAAACCATGGAAACTTTCTATCAATTTCTTTCCATACCATTGAGTTTGTTAGATGACGGATAATGTTATCATCAATGCATTTCTCTTTATGCCACCTCATATCTATGGCTGCTTTTGTTGACATAAAAAATCTTTGTAATTATGGTTTAATAGGAAAGTACATCATTTCATTATGGTATAACTGGCATTGTGTATTTAACATATATATCATGCTTTATAAGAAATTTAGAAATTAGACCAAGATGTTATTTATTTTCATTATATCTCCCATAATATTCATCACCCTTACTAAATCTAACAATTTTCACCATTCTATCTAATTATCTTTCTACGTCATCAAGAAACACCTCTAAGACATCTATTGATTGAGATTTTTTATGCAACAAATAGATATAATATAAAAGCCATCAATAAAGGTGATGGAAATTTTTGTCTAATAAATAATGGAACATTAAAAGCCCCATATATTTTGATATGTATAATTTCAAATAGATGTGTGCTTCTTGTGGCTTCTTTCATAACTATATGTTATGTATATTTTCCTTTAGTATAATCCACAAAAATTATATTATCATTAAAATCTAGATCTGAAGGATTCCATTCTTTACTAATCTAACCATTCTCTCTTTAGATATGTGACTCAAATGTTTATGTCACAAGTAAATCGAAGTTTCTTTTATAAAACCTTTTTTAGTACCAACATTATGATACAAGGTCAACAAAATTTATGTAAAACTATTATCAAGCTTTAATTTTTACAAACCATCACAAAGAACACCAAAATCAATAAGTTAGTTATGTTTGGACAAATTGAAACATTTGTTAATAAATTTGAAAGAGTCTCTTATAGTATCAAGGTTTGAAAAAGAATCTAAGTTTTAAAAAATGGTAGGAATTTTTTTTGAAAGAGTCTCTTATAGTATCAAGGTTTGAAAAAGAATCTAAATTTGAAAGAGTCTCTTATGAACATAAAATCATGTTAGCCCCAGAATTTTTTTATTATTAAGCATGACTAGATTAATTTTGGGGTATTGTTAGATTAATTTTAGAATTAATTAGCATACTAATGTGCGTAAGATGTTATGAGGTAGGTAAATTGAATTAAGTGTCAGGATGGTAAGCATGTATAAAGGGCATAGTTGGAAGATCACTTAAGTTGAAAAGACTTAAGGCATTGAGGGAAGGGCATTTTGGTCATTGTAGCTTCATTAAAGGATAGAAAGAAGACTTGGCTTGTGTGAGAAGAAGAAGAAACGAAAATTTGAAGGAGAAGAGGGAGAGAGTGTCGTGGAGAGAAAAGAGAGGAGAGAAAGAAGGTTTAGTTAGGTCTTGATTTTTCATGGTCTTAAGGAGTGATTTTGAAGTTTGTCCAAGAAGAAAAGAGAAAGAGGAGGTTTAGAGCTTCCAATAGAGCCAAGAAACAAAAGGGATCGGTGAAGATTTAAGGTAAGTGTACGGTTAATCTTTTGGTTTTTGGAAGGGGTTTTGGTTCAAAATCTTAGGAAATGCATGGGTATGAGTTTTCTAGGACCAATTTCATGCATTTGGTTCTTTGGGTTTGTCAATTTGGATGTCTATTGATTTGGGATTTTTGTGAATGTTGAAGAAAATCTAGAGAGGCAAGAGGAGCAAGAGGAGAGGCACATTTGAACAACTCTTCAAGCAAGGGAACTAAGGTGGGTGACATTTTTATAATTGAGTTAATAAACCATAAATGTTTTTCAAAATAAATGGAATTTAATGACTCTCTAACTACCTTGTAAATGTGTCTTTATTGTTTTCTAAATGCTTGAGAATGTACCATATGTGGTTGGTTGTGAATTTTGGGAATAACTTCAAATTGCTTCATAATTGTTGTAATTGTTGTTTTTTGAATGAGTTGAGAAATGGCTTATGCTTGATATATGAATGTAGTTGGTATGTTGTGCAATGTTGATGGGTTTATGCTTGATATATGAGGTTGGTGAATTGTGCAATGTTAATGGCTTTGATGCTTGGGATAGGAATGTGTTTGATGAATTGTGAAATGATGATGGAAAATGCATATGAAATAGGTCATGCTCATGAAAAGCAAGTTTTGAAATGTGCCATATGGGCAAACAAATTTTCAGTTCATGAATTATATGTTATATGGGTTTGGTGTAGTCCATCCAAGAATTGTCACGTGCACGTTGACCAAATTATAGGCTTCTCTCGTCTGCCCGCTAGTGGCACGGAGCTCCTTTATGGACTCCCTTAAGTTTACGACTACACACGACCATTATATGGAATTATGTAGTTCGTCATGTTTATGGATCTGCCCAAACCATTATTATGTGATTATGTGTTACTTGCATTGACAAGTTTGATGAATGCTTGACTTATGTGAGTTGTGAATTGGTTTGATATGTTGAGAATTTTAGAAATATATGTTGCATGAATCTCAATGTGAATTTTGTTATGGAAATGAATAATTTAAGGGTTTTCTCTTGTTACTTGTTATAAAACTGTTACCCACAAGCGTTAAGCTCACTCCCTTTCCTTTCCATCTACAGATGATGATCAACATTCCGAGTGATCGAGTCAATCGTAAAGGCATCACTCCAATTGGCATATTTTGTTCTTTTGAAGTCAGATTTTTTGTAAAACAATGCTTTAGTTGCATTTTGAGAAATCATTGTTTTTGCAAAGTTTGTATTTTGGATTATGTTGTAAAGTGGCTCGAAATGCCCACTAAAGCGTTGTAAAACTCTTCTTTTGATATGAATGAAATATTTACACATTATGGTTGCTTATGACATTTCATGTTTTTGCATTTCAAAATTTTGAGTTTGCATGTGGGTAGGAAATTGTGTTCTGACTTTGAGAGAAAAACTGCTCTAATCTAGGGCGAATTCGACCAAGTTGTCTTCATAGAAGTTGTAACTTGTCCTTTTAACTTTCCAACGATATAAAGTTTGCAATTTTTTGATGTCGGAGTTGAGAGATATGACCGTTTGAGTAGGGGATGTCGTGCAGGAAATGTCACCCTAAGGTTACACGGCCAGACTGTGTGAAATCACACGGACCGTGTTTTTCTGGTGCGGGAGCACCATTTTCACCCGAAGGTTACACGGCCTGACCATGTGAAATCACACGGGCTGTGTAAAAATCACACGGACTGTGTAAAAATCACACAGTTCGTGTGAATCCAGTACAGGAGCCCCATTTCCACCCGAAGGTTACACCTCCAACCCGTGTTGGGTTATAAAGACCGTGTTTTTGACCCTTCAAATGACAGAATTTCAATTTTTAGTCTTCACAAAAGTTGTAGCCCTAGTAGTCTACTTTCTAACCATCTAGAAACAAAGTCAATCCGACATCCATAGTGAGAGTTATGACATTTGCGCCCAAGGCATGTTCAAGGTGAGTAAGAACATGAACATATTGGATTCATTTGGCCATAACTTCTTTGTCCGACCTCCGATTGAGGTGATTCTTGAGGCGTTAGATTTCTAACACATTCTCCTACCTTCCCATAAAATTTTATAGCCATTGGTTTCAAATTCAAAAAGATTGATTGGAAGGAACTGAAGGGTTGGTTGGGAGAGCATGATGGGGCATGATTATACTTTGGTTTTTGAAGCACATCTTCATCTATGGAACTCCGATTTAGTTGGTTCTTGCTCCAAAATAAACTAGAGACTAAGAGCTACGAGTTTGAAGAGTCAATTGTGATTTTGTGATCCCGTTGTGTGGGCTCGCCTTTGTGGCTAGAGATGTAATAAGGATGATGAGGACCCGATTATGGCGAATTACATAACCCTACAAGGAAATCACTCACGCTCTACGATTTCTGATAGTTAGGCTTCGAAAACAAGGCCTAACAAATCAAATGGTAGTCTCTAATAGATTCAACTAGTGCTTTGAATTCAACTTTTCATTTCAAAGTATGATTTAGGTTATAAGGGATCCTTACATTGCATTAGTGATATAAGTGGTACATCTAGTATCAATCTACTGAGTTTTTTATGAAATTTTAGCTAAATTTGATTAGAAATATAATAAAGCACTAGGCTTACCTTTCATTTTAAACCATGTCTTACGCTTCAAGCAATATTTATGATAATGTCCAATTTTATTATAAAAATGTCATCTATCAATTCTTAGTTCCTTCTTACATATTGAAGTAGATGAGACGTCAACTTTATTCAATAATGATTATGGAAGAACAAAAAAAAGTAGTTTTGTTGCATTTACAAATTCATATATCAAACTAGTGCCTATCCTACTCCTTAACAGCAAACATGCTATGAAATGTTACATTTCAAGTAACTGGATCCTCACTAAGAATAGTTCACATCTCATCAATGCCTAAACGAATCAAAACCCACAAAATTTCCAAACTTAATAATGTTACGAACAAGAGAGATGCAATCACATTTGTTGAACTCCATAATCCAAATTCAGTAGCGAAAAATTCAAAAAAGGACACAATTTCACAATTTATAAATCAACAAAAATGGATATATAAAGAGATTGTGAACAAGATAGAACAAAGCAAACCAAAAGATCAAAAGGTTAAAAGTTCATAAATGAGAAAGAAGCTACCTTTTGATAAGATAAGGGCGTGAAGTGATTTACTCAGGTCGGGACGAAACGACGGTAGTGGGAGATGGTGGGTGGTAGGCGATTTAGGGTTATAAAATGCAGGCCTTAAATATTTCTCGACTTTGAGGTCTACATTGTTTTTTTTTTATGTAAAGTATACCTTACAAAAATATCATTTCGTAGGTAAATTTCCTATGGAATCACAATTCTGTAGGGAAATTCCCTACGGAATGGTGTTTCCGTAGGAAATTTTCTTACGAAAACATCACTCCGTAATAATTTACCTACAAAAACATATTTTCATATAAAAAAATCCCTACATAGGGAAATTACCTACAGATTCACCTTTTCGTAGGGAATTTCCCTATCGAAAATTTTTCCGTAGGTAAATTTCGTATGTAATTTTTACCGGGAACTATTGGCGCCTATTTTTACGACAACTTTCACTATTCTATCGCTAAATTTCGTTGGCAAAGTTTGGTGGTAAAATTCCCTCCTCTTTTAATGACGGGTTTTATTTTCTGTTGCAAATTACCTTTTCCAACAAATTTACCTACATAAAGCAATTTTCGTCGGTAATTTACTACGGAATTATTTTCCATAAGAAATTTTCTGTCGATAATTTGTAATTTTCTTATACTAAAATAAATCAATAGGTAATAACAGAGAACTATTATGATTGGACTAAAAAGGAGTTGACATTAATTTCATACTCTGTATAGTCGAAACATTGTATGATGAAAGGATTGAATTACACGGGTAAATCATGCACAAAAGATTAGTCAATCTATTTTGACATTCTTAAATATTTAGGTAGTCATAATGCGTTGCTAGACGCCAACCGTAATTTACGATTATAAATTGTTTAATTAGAGAATCAAAGATAAATTAAAACGAATTTTAATTTACCTAATTCTAATTATAAATTAGAATTATAATTTATAATCATTACCAATATATTGAAAGCCTAATGGGTCACACATATAGAACGGTTTGAAAAGAACAAAGTTATTTTAATCAAGTTGGACTTCATTGTTAAGTTTGAGAAACTTTATGATGAAATATGATATATTCAATAAATAAGAATCAATATGAGATATTGGAACTTATTTTGCATAATTGGTATTTAATTAGAATTATTTGTAATTCTAATTAAAGTTTAATTGAAATTGAAATTAAAATTTCATTTCATTTCAATTAAATTATTAAAACATTCAAAACTTATTATAAATAGGCTTAAGCTATAATAGAGCAGCACTTCTTGTTTAACCCTCTCTGTAAGGATTACAGAATTCTCTTAACTTGTTCTATGGATACCGTTAGAGGCCAAATACTTATGTAACTATGGTGGTTGAGATGATCAATTTCGAAAACTTTACGAGGGATGTGACAATAAAATGATCAAACTTTGGAATAAGGTGCGAATTAAGATTATGTGTTTATCATTTTATAAAATTAAAGTGATTTTTGATTTGTAGGAAGTCAAAATACATAAAAAGTTTTGTAATTATTCTACTACGATCGAAATTGGATCCTATCTAAATTTCCCAACAACCTTATGATTTAATTCCAAATTTGAAGAAATTAAATTAGAAGAATATGTAAAATAATATGTTTAGCTTATGAATTTGAGAACCATGACAACGCCACTATCTTCAAACTGACTTTAAATCCTTACTCTGACAGTGATCACATGTTATGTCATTTGCATATTTATGGCGGACAGGATAATCTAAATTTACATCGGAAGATCTTAAAATTTAGAGTCTTGAGCTGCTCTTGAACTAAAATATTTCCGTAGTTAATATGTTTCTTTCTTTAGCTATGAAAGATTAAACATTTCAGCCATAGATACGCATCAACTCTTTTTACTAGAAATCGAGAGCAAAAACCTTCCAATTGTAAACCATTCTTTCTTTCCTCCTCCTCATCAATGACTGAAAATGGAGATTCAATTTCAGCATGAGCACGTCTTGACTTTTTGCGATGAAAACAAGGAGAGTTTCATCACAAATTGCTCAACTTTTTCCCGTTGGCCTCACTAGACATGACGTGTGAACTTGTGGTTTAATTCCAAATTTGAAGGAATAAAATTATGTCCTCAGCCTCCAATCTTATAGAAGCGTATATAAAATAATATGTTTAGCTTGAACCACTATCTTCAAATTGACATTAAATACTTTGACAAAGTGATCACAATTCATTTGCACATGTATGGCAGATAGGATAATCTAAATCTGCATCGGAAGATGTTAAAATTTAGAGTCCCGAGTTGCTTTTACACTCAAAATATTTTCATTTTTAGCTGCGAATATTGAAGATTAACCATTTTAGCCATACAAATCATCAAAATACCTTCCCTACTGTAAACCTTCTTTCTTGCCCCTTCATCAGTCAGCTTAAATTCTGATAATGGAGATCCAATTTGAACATGAGCACGTCTTGACATTTTGTGAAGAAAACAAGGAGAATTTCATCCACAATTTGCTTAAAATTTTCAAACGAGAAGAGAGGATCAGAAGAAAGTTAGATGGTGATGCAAAAGTTGTAGAGTTACATCATGATGATGAAGAAGGCTATCCCAAGTGCCGTGTCTGCTTCAAAATCGTGGATGATGGTCCTGTCTATTTCTGTGAGATCTGTGATGATATCTAGGTTCACAAATTCTGTGCTTTTCTGCCTGAGATTTGTTGGACACTTTTGTCCTTCTCCATAAATTGGACGACTATTAATTGTAATTTCAGTTTTTTTAATAACTTATCAGTTAAGTTACGTAATTTGATCCTAATAAAGGTAATAAAGTGCCCAATAAATGATCTAGATTAATGGGTCGAAGTTCAGGAAGAAAATGGATTCCAATTAGTGTAGACCGGACCTATATTGGGCTTGTGACGGGGAAGTTTGATGTAGAAGCTATATATAAAAATTAATGTTTCCTTCAATTACTTATGTAATTTGTAAGTATACAGATCCTCTGACCCATTAGGAGTGCTTACGTCTTTCGAAAACTGAAGAAAGGCATTAACCGAGTGTCGGTGATTAACTTCCACAAAGGTCCCGGGAAGATTGGAGCTCGTTTTGGCATCGGAAACAGCTTCGGACCTCTGGATGGAACCAAAATTAGGTATTCCGCATTTCCTTCTTTTTAACCCTTTCATGAACAATCTGGGACACGTAATAAGTTCTATCCTACATGTTACATGTGATATCAGAGCGGTCACGTAATCGAGTTGCCGAAAACGAAGGTTTTTCAATTTCCATTCATTATGCCCATATAGAATGCAAGGATGACATAAAAATGTATCCCTTGTGTTTGTGGACTTCCTAGGATACTGATGAGAATGGAAAAACTTAACAACGTCCAATCTATCTCTATAGATCTAATTCCTATAATTAAGCCATTACTTTTTCATATCCAACAAAAACTGTTCTTGAAAATTATGTATTCGACAATTGAAAGTTAGAACTTTTGTTCTTTGTGAGCAATATGTTTTTATATAGTCCCACTGAAGAGGACAACTATACTCTCACTTACCTTCTTGTAGGCGTGATAAGTTCATAATCATCTCCAAAACAAACTCTTTGAATTTATCGCGAAAATGAATCTTTCAATGTCTCGTAACCTTTCAACTATACATCAAATGTATCATTAAAGGCATTAGTTATAATTATATGTAATGTTATGAGATTTGGACCTTTCAAATTCCTTCTTACTTACACTATGCATCTTGAGAACCATTCTCCTATAAGTATACATTGAATAAAATAATTTGTTCAATGAATCTGTAAGATTATATCCAATCTTTTGGATATCTTATAACCTTTTATTATCCAATTTAGTTTTAAACTTAATGGATAATGCATGCTTCAACCAAGCATCATATTCTTGAATCTTTAAATTTGAGTCTTTCAAAGACTTAACGTTTGATATCTAATATGAAATCTTGCTAATTGATTTAACTGGAATTAGAGAAGGTAAGTCATTATACTAGGCATTGCTATAAAAGAAATATTATTGCATCATATAGTATCTCATATTGTATTTAACTCCTTACTTAAATTTATACTCATATAAATTTAGTTAAGAATGTATTTACTAGAAAATTTCATTCCATTTAGATAACCAAAAATTTAAAACTCACCAAATCAATCTCATCGAAACGCTTCAGCATTCTCAATGCTTAATTTCTACTTAGATTCAAACAATTTGAATTTTAAAAAAATGAATCATTATTTCATTTAATACGTATGACTATATCATATAAAGTCATTAATAATCTAATGAAATATAAGCATTATCCTTTTATGAATTGTTATTCCATCTAATACACCACATGTATAAGATTTAACCATTCAATACCACCATCATCATTTCATCAAAGGTTGATTTGGTTATTATTTAACTATACAAGTTTCACAAGTTCCATACGATTCATAATCAAAAGGATACATATATCTTGGTATGTAACTTTATGGTTCTCGTTATATTGGTTTATCCAATTTGTCATAAAAGGATAATCTCGGTTATCTAACTTTTTATTCTTGTCATTTATGTTAAACATAAGTCTCCTTTGATCCAATACATATACAAACTATTTGCATAAACTTGGATCAACTACTTTTACTTAACAATCTATTTCTTGTCATGCTTTAAACATTACAATAATGTTGAATCGAAATTCAATATCAAATACACATAATCATGAATTAGAAATACATATGATCTCTATCATATCACATATAGGCAATAAAAGTCATGCAATCGTTTTCTTTTAATGACAGCTATTATCATACCGTTGCTAAGCCTTTAATTGTATTCCACACTTATGCTTTTAGTAGGCTAAATTAAATGGAGCAATTCCAACAAGGTACTATACCTTTCAACTCTACTTTATACAACCTCTTGTATCTTGTTATCATGGTGTTGACATACATCTTACATGTTGTCTTCAAATTTTATGGGATATTAGTCAACTTAAAATGTCAATGCATCTTGTCATTTATAAGATTTTGACATATCTGTAAAACTTTAACAACAAATCCTCAACAAGGATTATAACAAATTTGCATAATGGGCATACAATTTTCTTTTCTAACTTTTGAGAACTCTTCTAAAACATAACCTGTGTCCAAGAAATTTGGTTCACTAACTTAGCATCAACTATACTTAGCATCAAAATATTCTCCCTAATTACTTTAGGGTGATGAATCATATCTTCATCACTCAACTATCTCCATATAGTTTATGCTGCATCCAATAACTATTGATTAAACGACCTATGATTAAATAGATCATAAGTAGTATCAAAATATAGCAATCCTCATATAAAGTAATTTTGATAACCTCAAGTTAAAGGATCACTTATACAATCATCACAATGAGAATTTCATAAACATATAAGTAATGTTCCAAATGAATTTCTTATATCGAGTCTGTTCAGTAAACTTGTTCTCTAGCAAGCACTCACCCGTTTGTTTAAGTATCTCTGTACATTAGTCTATGAGATTGACTACTTCCTTCATAAGAAAAAACAAAGCATGTGCTAGTCTTTTTACGTTCTATATTAATGTCCAATCTTAATAGAACAATAACTAGGAACATTTAAGAATAATACATAAATGCAACATGAATCTCATAATTATAATTTCATTTGCAATATACAATTATCCCATGGACTTTATAATATACATCTAAACAAGTAGGAGATAAAAAATACCTTTAAATAATTTTGTTACTAAACTATAATCAAAGCGATTGGTTGTAGGGCATAAACCAATAACAACAATATGATTCTCCCATTATAATAGGAATTATGGTTGGATATAATATGCCATTAAGGGCTCGGAAATTTCTAGTTTTGTAACAAAACAAGGTCTCTGATTTTTATTTCAAGCAAACCCACTAGAACAAGTTGCTTCTCATTGATCAAATCTCACACCACAAACCTTTTTAGGGGGTCATTTAGCCCCTAGTATTCCATACTAAAACAGATATTCAGGGGACATAGCCCCCCTTTATAGTTGTTCTTTCCCTTTCTCCTAGTAGTACCCCTCCTAGCTATCTCAGTTAACTTATTAGAGGTCTCAACCTCATCTTGGCTCACCGCAGTTTCTTCAGCCATTTGAGTGCATTGTTCCTATTCTAGCACCTTAGTCTCTTCCTCTGCTTCCTTCTATTGACCTTCAGTTTGTATAAAGACTACTGCATGCTCCTGATCAGTGTGCCGGGGAGGAACCATTCCATTAGAAAAAATTAAGCTAGTATCAGGTTGACCCTCTATGTTGCATGCTTCTACCACTTATCCCATCTTCTAAACCAAGTTTGGTTCCTCAATAGAAAGATCCTCTGTTCCAGTCTCATCCCTACAGACCTTCTGTGAGCCAAGACCCCTAGTTCCCTCCTGCTCCGAATCATTGCCCATTAGTTCATCATATCAGCCTGTTTGGAATTTTTTACTAGTGGCCTGTCACTTCTTTTCGGAGTATGGAAAGGATAATGGGATTATCTTCTTCACCATTTCATCATTCTCCCCGAGACACATCAAGAAGATATAGGGAGATCTTCTTTAGTTCCAGAAGCTTCACTCTTCTCCATGTTAATTTATTATTGTTGTATTTAGAAATTTACTCTTTAAATAATAATATTGCTATTCTAAAATTTTCATTCTCAAAGAAACAAACAAAAAGAGAGCAGCGTGCATCTTTTAAGAAAGGCCCTGTACGATCATCTACAGATTCCTTATACTTTGATGATTGGAAATTTAGTTGTATAGTAGGCTTTTGGACTACATTAGCCCGAAAGCACGCACACTTTTGCATTGTCCAGTCTAATCAAGACCCAAAACAAGAAGCTTGTGTAAAAGGTGAGTCCAGATCTTCTATTTAATATTATGGTGTCTTATTGTGTCCAATGAATCTCAACCATTTATTTATTTAGGTCCCGCATGAGTCTCGCGTGAGCCCCACAAAATAAATGGCTGAGATTTCATAAGACAGAATAAGACAGAGTAAAATTAGACAGAGAATCTTGTCCCATAAAAGGTATTGGACAAATGAAGAAGTGAAAAACGGACTGAATCACCTGACAAGAGACCGATGCTACATAATATGGTAAGAAAAGGGAATTC
Source organism: Erythroxylum guanchezii (assembly GCA_025629825.1). Lineage (NCBI taxonomy): Eukaryota > Viridiplantae > Streptophyta > Magnoliopsida > Malpighiales > Erythroxylaceae > Erythroxylum > Erythroxylum guanchezii. The sequence goes on from JAOTAX010000197.1 coordinate 37,321,018, forward strand.
CATCACACAACAAATTGAGCGTAAGATTTATTAAACAAAGCTATCTGATGCCTTAATATATAAATCAAAACTAATCCGGAGAAATAAAATAAAGTCAAAGACAAATTTAAATACAACCAAGACTAGGACATTAGAAGGATAAGGTTTACAAGGGAGTTGCGTTACAATGCCAGCTTGGTGGATCCAATTTCAAAGCCATATTTGTATATTATCGTATCCCAAATTAATTACTCCCGTCAAAATCATGACTTTCATTTAATACTTTCATTTATTTTAAGATAGAATAGGTCAGAATCAATTTTATATAATTATTAATTTTTTTGTTTTTTATTTTTAATAATTAAGTATTAAGGAAATTTTAGAAATAAATTAATTTTATACATTGCTTAAAATTTTAAATTTTTTATATAGGATCTAATAATAAATATTAATGGTATAAGTTTCTTTTACTAATTTAATTTGTATGAATCACTACTAGTAATTTTTTAAAATAAATAAGATGTATTTATTAAAAAAAGTTGTTATTTACAATTAAATATTTGATATCTTAATAATTATTTAAATTTTAAAAAAATGATTTAAAAGCATCGTCAAACCTATGAGCCGTGGTGCATAAGTCGGAGTATCCAATACTTAAAACCAATGTTCTGAAAACCGGACCGGTCATCGAACCGGTAGTTTTACTGGTCACCGGTTTGACCGTGTCGACCGGTTCAACCACCGGTCGAACCGGTGTGACGTAATAATTATGCAATAATTATATTTAATTATATATAATATTAAAAAAATTAAAAAATTAAAAAATTAAAAAAAATTAAAAAAAATTGATTGAACCGGTCCGACCGGTTCGGACTGGGTCAATTGAAGACTGGTTTTTTGGGTTGAACTGGACCGGTCAGCCGACCGGTCACCGATCGGACCGGCCGGTCCGGTCCGGTTTTGAAAACAGAGCTTAAAACAAAAGGGTACGTGATTATGAAATAAATGGACCTAAAACCAGAGAACAATGGGTGTACATTTACTCTCAGTCCATCTTTCAAGCTTAGTGATGTCTAGCTATGGTGAATGAGCATTGCAAGTGCTTTGGTTTCTAGCAAGTGCACTTTTATGGTTTTGTCTCTTTTTTCTTGTAGCTTCCCTGTCGAGAAGGAAAGCTCTGTTTTTTCTCTTCACGATCGCCCATCCCGCATGTGATGGAGTACTGCGTGGGTGGGGTTTACTTACTGGGACAACCTTTCAATTTCCACAAATGACGCCACTTCGTTGAAATATTAGATTTTTGGTCACGTCTGATCATTCTTGACCATCAGCTTGCACATTCTTACATGGATATGGTAGCTATCAACTATAGCAGTTAAAACATATATACACAAATTGTCCCGAGTGCCTAACTAATGCACATGGGCGTGTAATTGACGTCCACTATAAAACAAGCTCCTGTTAAGTCACAGGTTCAACACAACCATATGTATAACCGACGATAAGGCAAGTATTTAACCCTCAATTCTCCCTCATATTTGTTTCCCTTACTTGGTTTGAGTAGTCTTTGTCCTTTAACGGAGCTTGCATTATCGAAAGTCTTATTCTATGTACCAGATTCCATTTTTCAAGTGGGGTATAGTAACTTTTGTACTACCTTGATGACTGTTTGGTTTGAAGCTGCAATTATTGGTATCTCCTACTTTTCTACACTTCTAAACTTTTCGTTACCGTAACATCGTAAAATTGACTAAGAACTTAGAACCCAACAAAAATAGATTGGGAAAATGTTAGCGGAAATATAAATAGAATAGTTTAGGACAGGCTGATTCCTGAGTGAAAAGCGTGTTTTCATAGATAAAATGTCTCCCTCAGCTTCAGAGAGTCCCAACAAACTTTTGTATTGGACATATATGTGTGTTCTTGAATCTTTGGTCTCCTTTTCACTCTGTTATATATGCCTGTTTCGACTTAAAGTCTCTGCAGTCTGCAGAAACAGGAAATGGCTTCTATGTCATGCTTGAGTCTGCTATTGGCTTTGAGTATAGTTCTTAATCCATTTTCCTTGTTGTTTAAGGTTGTTGCTGATAATGCAGCAATTGAGACCAAAAGAGAAGCTCTTGAAATAATCATAGGTGGTCCCGATAATCCTGCTCCTTCTCCTTCTCAGTGTCCACCTCCACCTTCACCTCCGCCTCCGCCTCCGCCACCTCCCCCTCCACCACCTCCTCCACCGCCACCTTCTCCACC
>JAOTAX010000197.1:37328850-37338989 GCA_025629825.1 Erythroxylum guanchezii
CCGGTGCCAGAGTCGGTGTGCCGGTTGCCGAACCTTATGAATTTGACTTTGTCTGACAACTATTTCACTCAGGTTGGACCTGAATGCAGGAAACTGATAAAAAGAAAAGTAATTGCTATTGAAAAGAACTGCATTGTCGGAGTTCCAAACCAGAGATCTTATTCCGAATGCGAGGCATTCTTCTCCAAGACAGTAACTTGTCCCAATGAGCAGTCACTGAACTACGTTCCGTGCAAGAATGTTTACGTGAAGTCATTGGAGAATGATGATAAAAAATCAACTGTAACAGCTCCACCGCCAAGATCATATGATGCACTTTTACCTCACAAATTGAGGTTATAAGAGCCTGGCGGTTCATATAAATATGTCTCTCTTATATCGATTCCCTGTTATATGTTCTTAGCATACCTCTCCTTGTTTGTCGCTAATTCATATCATGGATAAACTATATTAATTGTATGTTATCTGATCGATGCTCAATAATCCTGGTAAGCCCAGCTCTTGTCTTAATAAAATTGAACCATGTTCATGTTTTCCCTTCATTTTCTTGCCCTCAGTTTCATTGTCTGGTAGAAGTTCGAAAGCAGCATAAACATCATAAATTCCGCTGAATGAATCCAATCCAAGATCATAACTTGAGCTTTCAAGTTCAAATATTGAGATGCGAGTCATCTATAGTCTAGAAAAGGACTATATCTGTTTTCATTTTCTTTGTCTTTTTCGTTTTCGTTTTCGTTTCTTTAACGTTTAACTCCACCGTAACATGTGGAGAAGATTTGGCAAGAAGAAATCATTCCACAAGCGCGTAACTTTCCATGGGAAGTGATTGAATAAGATTAATTCCTGATCTTGACATCCTAAAAGAAGATAGCAGATGTTCAACTACATCTCCGTGCATTAACTTAACTCGAAATGCCTACTTTAATTAGGTCCCATCGATAAACTTTATTAATACAAATGGTTAATAAACTATAAATCTTATCCCAATGAAAAGGAATTTCTAACAATTCACACCTCTCCTTCTCTAATAAATTGACACATTTATGAAGCATCTCTATCTTTTTCTTTGATTCCCAACTCTCCTAACCCTTCTTTTGCCAAATGTATTAAAAAAGAGAAAGAGACTGCAACTTTTCCTTTAAAAAAAAGGTTCTACAATGCGTTTAAGATATTCAATAATTGAAAGACGACCATAGTTTACACCAAGTCCACTGGTAGACAGGAAGGTTTCTGCTTCAGCTTTGTCTCGCTTTATTAAAAGAAGAAGAAAAGGTAATTGGATGGGTCCAAATGTCCTCCCTGCCGACATGATATGACATGTACCGCGACTTTGAGCGCCAGAAGAATTGGGTCACTTAGGATAATACCGTAAGATTAGACGTGTCAAATGGATTGAGTTGAGCTAAGGAATAAATGGTGAGAATTCAATTTAAATTTTAATTAAATTTGAATTGCACAATTTACATTTATTTAGGTTTTCAAAATAAAATTATTTTAAAATTTTTACAATAATATTATTTTAATGACTATATTTCTAAAATTTTAAATTAAAAAATTATATTAAAATTAAATCTTAAGTTATTCTTTTAAATTACCACAACTTGATTTTATTTTATTATACTAAAATTTAGTGATTGGGCTCTAGTTTTGAAGATACCTTTGAAAGGTTCGTTTGATTTTGGATACAGGAGAAGCTGAGCCTTTTCAGGAGAAAAAACACAAAGGTTCTAGTTTTGGCTGGGCTCAATGCTTCTAATGTATCCAACCTTTAATTCTCGGAACAAAATAGTATTAAAGACCAAGTCAATCCTGTTTATAGTGGTCCACTTGCACCGTGTAGACTTGGTTTAAGTTCCATAATCAGAGCTCCCAAGTCCACCCACCAACTAGTGATTGACGCACTAATCTCGCTAAATGGTTGAAATTGCAAGGGAATTATGGCATACAGTACTCCATATGTGATTTCAGCAACAGTTTGGAAACCCTGAACCAAGTTCATACTTCTTTTTAATTCTGAGTTTTCTAGAAGTTAATATTGGTTCTGACGGCTGACATTTAAATATCATAATTCATAAATTTAACTATTTTAAATAAATTATTATTTAGATAAAAGGCTCAAATGATTATATAGTTTTCATAATTTAATAATTATAAATTAATATTAATGGACATTAGAATCCACAGCACCCAAATATGTTAACTTTTGATTTGAGTTTTATTTTTTCATAATAAATAATTAGCGGAAATTTCGCACCTGAGTAGAATGTTAATTGAGTGTTGATGTTGACAATGTTAATTAGCGGACCATCACAAAAGGTGTAGTATATAAAAATACTATCTTGCTGTAAAAATACAAAATCACCAACCACACTATCTTGTTCGTTGTATAAAACACTACTGAAAATCCTTTTTTCTTTCTGCATCACATCTTCTTCAAACTCCTTCAAAATGGGAAGCTTTTGTTTGTATTCAAAAACCTTAGTACAAACCCTCGTTGTCTTGCTTCCATTTCTTGCAGGTGTGAGTGGCCAGATTATTGATAACCCATTAACACCAATACTATCTCCGTTACTGCCTCCAATTATTCCTGAGATATTAAATTTCTTGGACCAGAGACTAACCATTTTATTACCTATTATACAAGCCTTCAAGAACACCATCACCTTCGACCCCTTAAACATAACCCAGACTTGGGTTGGTCCCAATATCTGCAACTACACCGGCTTCTACTGCGAAAATCCACCTGATAATCAATCTGCCACCGCTCTGGCCGCCATCGATTTCAATGGTTTCCAGCTTACGGCCCCTTCTCTTGATGGTTTCATTGACCAACTTCCTGACCTTGCCATCTTCCATGCAAACTCTAACAACTTTTTGGGGGCCATACCTTCAAAAACTGCAAAACTTCCATTCTTATACGAGCTAGACATAAGCAACAACAGATTCTCCGGTAATTTTCCTATGGAGATTCTTGCTATCACCGGGCTGTCTTTTCTAGATATCCGATACAACTCCTTTACTGGGTCGGTTCCGCCACAAGTTTTCACTCAAAATCTTGACGTTCTTTTTCTGAACAACAACAATTTCATGCAAAAGCTCCCGGAAACACTTGGCTCGACTCCTGCTCGATACCTCACCTTCGCTAACAACAAATTTACTGGTCCTCTTCCGAAGAGCATTTTAAACGCTTCCTCAACGTTAACAGAAATATTGCTCCAGAACAATATGCTTAGTGGTTGCCTTCTCTATGAACTAGGGTTACTGAGACAACTAGTTCTTTTCGATGCTAGCAACAACCAACTGACAGGTCCTTTGCCTTGTTCGTTGGGATGCTTGGCCAATATCCAGCAACTCAATCTAGCCCAGAACTTGTTATTCGGTCAAGTACCGGAGGTTCTGTGTGCACTTGGGAATTTGGCTAATCTATCTTTGTCAAGTAATTATTTCTCAAGTTTGGGTCCAATGTGCAGGAAGCTGGTGAAAAGTGGGGTCCTTGATATCAGAAAAAATTGCATTCGGGATCTTCCCGATCAAAGGCCACTACAAGAGTGTACAGCCTTTTTCTCTCACCCTAGGAGTTGCGCCAACCCTGCATCATTTACCATTCTTCCTTGCAAGAGTACTCCTCCTCCAAATCATCATGGGGCCGGACCAAAGAGAAATTTGGTGAGTTACAATGCCCTTCTGAGACATAAACTGTAAGAAATTGGGTGACAAGATTGAACAACTATTGCTTTCAAATACCGTCATCAATTATGGCTGTAGTGGTTTCCTAGCATGCGCGCAAAATGATGCAATGAAATATATATGCTTCAATTTGGAAATGATTACATGTGGAACAGTAGTTCTAGCGGCTCATGTTGACTTGAAACAAACATTTGGCATGAAATTGTTTTCCACTGCCAAACTATTCTATAAACCTATTGTTCCAAGTGGGATCTATATATGTCTATGGATCGAACTTCGGGATTTTCTCTATAAGGCCCTTCATTTTATTATCTTAATTATTTATGATAGGCTGAGCTCAGCCCTTCGTGCTTGTGTAACGGGTTATTCCAATAACCTATTATTTCAATTATAACTCCACATAGTTTGGATTGAAACAGTTTAATTCAGAAATTTTAAAAGGTTTAAGCCCATCTCCAACGTGACTCAAAAAATGAGATTCATATTTTATATTCACAATAATTTATTGTAAAAAAATTTAAAATTAACGTCAACTCATAAATTCATTTATCAAGTGAAAATAATTTTTTATCATTTTCTAAATAATTTAATTAAATAATATAAATTGTCATGATTTTAATAAAATATTTGTATAAACATTTACTTTTATAGAATTCTTTTTTCTCCATTTCGTCCTTAGAATTATTTCCTTTCATTTTAATAAATAATTAAAATATGATAATTAATTTAAAAATAAATAAATAAGAATTACAATTATTAGTAATAAATAAATTATTTATTTTTTTTATAATCATCTAACCTTTGACCAAACTAAATATATAGATTTATAAAGAAAGATTGATACGTAGTCTCCCTTTCGTTCATTTGGGAACTAAATCAGATCTTTTGAGCGGTTGATAAACTATGATTGCATTTTGATTTAGGAAATTTCTATAGATGCGAGGCTTGACAGATAAAGAAAACAGTGGATATCCACTCTGCGCGTGGAAATGATGTTTTTTACGAATTACGTGCAAATGCAATCAGGCATTCCGTAAGCACATTAAATCTACTCTTTCTGTCTAACTTTTTTTATTAAATTTTATTATATAAGTGTATGAATAAAATTTAATAAAATATAATTAAAATATTATAATTAAAATCAAAAATATGATTTCTTCGGGAAGAGTCAATTCTCTTGTTAAGAGCCAACCTTGCCTTCTCATCTTTCTTAGCCTTCTTTCAGTTTATTGGCATATTCCCCTTATTCTTTTTTGGATATCACTTTCCTTTTCACAAGTCTTTTTTCTTTTTTCTTTTAGGACCAAGTTGCTTGTGAAAAGGGTAAAGATCTAATATTAAATCTATTGTTTTAAGAAAATTATTTTCATTCCACTAAGTTTCGCATATAGAGTCGAGAGAGATTCGTAAGTGCATTTCCTTAAACTACTTACATTTGGAAAAACTAATATATTTAAAGAAATATAATTCTAATTTATTTCTAGTGCATGTGTTGATAAATGATAATTATTAATAATGATGGAACAATAATAAAAATTTGTGGAAAATTTATTAATAATTGAGAAATATCAAAAATTCAAAAAGACCAACTTTATCAATAATCAAAATTTGAACTTTTCTATAAAAAAAGGGATTATACTATTAAAACAAAGGAATAAGATATTTCTCCCTCAAAGTGTTTTTAAACCATCTACTTATTAAGTCAAAATTCAACAAAAAAATATAGAGATAAAAAATTAATACAAGAGTAAAAGCCCATGCTAAAAAACAATTAAACACTTCAATTTAAATGGTATTAAGAGATGATAGGTTTTGTGACTTTAAGGATTCTCTTTTAAGCTTGGAATCTAGTCTGGTCCTATCTCTTTTGATTGTTATCCAAGCTTAACTGTATCCCTTCAAAATAAAAATATTTTAGATGCCTTAGCATTATAAATAAAGACTCATAACACAAAAGAGAGGATTGTTTTCCCAACAATTTGAAGTATCTTATAGTAATAACCATAAAACTTGTAGAAGTGTAGTAAACCTTGAAAAAGAAAAATAAAATAAATTCATATATAAAAACATAAAATATTTTACAAACAACATAAATAAAATAAGAAATATTATAGTAAAACCTAGAAGTTTCCATCAACATCTAAATTTGGAAATATAACATACTATAGGTGGGGTGAAAGAAGGTCATACAACCAAATATTGTAGAAGCTTCCCCTATAATGATATCTATGATACCAAAAAAAAATCTGTCTTATTCAATTATCTACTGAGCAATGAAAAAGATTAAATAAAAGATTGTGCACAAGCACAATCGTGACAATAAGGAGATATCTGAAAAAGCACGATCGTGACAAAGAGTAAGTGTCTAGCAGTGCACGATCGTGACAGTGAGAGTGCAGAGATATATGACAGCTATGAATATCCTTCACTCTTTTGACTATAACTTCTTGTGCACGATCGTGACAGTGAGAGTCAGAGATATATGACAGTTGTGAACATCCTTTACTCTTTTGGCTATAACTTCTTCTCCAGACCTCTGAATGACTTGAAATTTGAACCACAAACTCCTCACACATTGTTTTTCCCCTCCACAAAAATTCATAGCCATCTGAATTCATTAGGAAGGGATTGATTGATGAATTTAGGATGAAAATGATGAGGTATGCTGGAATATTGTTAAATGGAGTATTTTTATTGTACAGGCATCTGTATTTTGACCATATCTTGATTTATACATATTCAAATGGGATGATTTTAAGTTTATATTAAACTAAAGACATATGGTTACAATTTTCCTGAAGGAATAAAATTTTAATTCTGCCTATAAGAGTTTCAAACTTTGGCATGAAGTTGTGTACAAAGTATTGTTGCAGTTTGAGTACACTCTGAAATATTTTGTGTATAACATGCTGAATACTGAACCAAATGGTGAGAACTTAGCGTCATTAAAAGACATAAGGCAACATTTGTTTAGAAGAAGGTGATGCCTAGATACTTCATTTTCCTTGTCTTAATGACCATGTAAAATGGACCAGAAAATCTGTTTTTAGAAAAAGCTAGAATAATCAATTGAGTTATGAACTTTGACTGAATTTGTTTTATTGAGGGGTAAACCTAAGTTCAACTTGAACTTATGTGAGTTTTGATATATGAGTGATCGTGTGATGAGAATAATAGCAATATACCCCGGATTGTCATTGATCATGCATAGGACATAATCAATATATACATATGTGCATAAATGAGTACTTATATAATTGTGCCAATTTGTGATATGTGTATATGTATATTGCATGATATAGAGGAGCATTTAGAGCGTCAACATCTAGACCTTGCCGGGACTTCGAGACAATAGCTTTCTGGAGAAACCTATAAGTAACCCAGATGATCTCACTTAATTAATTGTTTGTTTTAAATTATGTTCTGAATTATCTTATGAATGTGAATTTAATTGTGATGATTCCGGACATCAAATCTTCGAGGCGTTTGATGCATGAATGAGATATTGGAAGTACTCCTTACATGTGAATCTGACGAAATAAATGATTCTCAATGTATATGTTGAATGCCGGACCAAAGTCCTAAGATAAATGTGAAGGTAAATATGATGCTTTTCATTATATGAATGCATGAAAGATAAAGGTAGTTGTGACCGGAGTCTCCAGTAAAAAGAACTTAAAGCTTAGAATTTGATAAGAGCCTCTGGCTCAATTGCTATTGTACCCAATATGTACTAAGGAATATAGGACATTATCTGATACAAGCTCGGTATCGACAAGGGATTTGGGCTAGTAATAAGACATTCGGTCATAACAAAGAAATAAATGAAAGTGAGTCTCATGTGTATTGCATTTATAATTGTTATGTACATTCTAAATGATTGAAATGATCGATTTGACTGCTCTGAATGTGATATGTGATGCTACATGATAAATGAAATGATGTGAATTATGTATTTATATATGTTGATATGTTGTATGAATTGAGTGAATCATCGATGATGGTTACCTCACTGAGTTCGCAAAACTCACCAAAATTGCAACGTTGACATTTTAGGATAGAAAGAAGACATTAGTGACAGAGAGACTTTACAACGAGCATAGTTCTTGTACTTTTGGAAAGAAGGGATGGCTCAAAGGTCGGTCATCTGAGATTGAAGGATTAGATAGAATTTTTGTATAATTCCTCATGTGTGTAGCATGTTTTGTATTTAGTTTTGATAATGTACAAATAGGGATGAAATATGAAATGCTACAATATGCATATTCGGTTTTTATAAAATGAAATAAGGAATTTAGTTTTTAAAATATTGTGACATTTACGTATTAATGATGATGTCATGATTAAGTTAGTGATGTGAGTGCTTTAGCATACCACCCTTGTGGGGTACGCATTCAGATATCACTCAGGATGTCGGGTACATGTCCTGTGAAAGTGGGGTGTAATAGTCATTGATGAGGACATTTGTAAAGTTGGAGTATAAAGTTGGTGATAGTATAGTAGTATATTTGAATGAATTTCAAAGCTTGGTAAATTAATTGTCTACCATGAAAATGTTTTTTGATGATGAGTTGCAGACACTTTTACTACTTTGCTCATTGTTGAAAAGTTGGGACAGTCTTAATGTGTCACTTAGCCACTTGGCTCTAGAGAGCAAGTTGACAATGGAGATTGTCAAAGCTAGTTTACTAAAAAAGGAAACAAAAAGGAAAGAGATGGGTACCTTCTACCAATCAGAGGCTAATATAGCTCAAGAATCTAGTAAGGTAGAAGTAAAAGTAGAAAGACTTATAATAGAGACAAGTCTAGGGGGATAAAAGATCTTCCTCGCCATTTATCTCTACAAATAAATTTTACAAAGTTCTCAAACTCTTGAGTAGATGATTGAATATAAAATTCACATAAAATGAGCAACATAAAATGACTTTATATAAGCTTACAAAAACATAGGAACCAAGTAAGTTAAAAGTCATTACTTACACTAAATCTACTAATTTAGTGGAGAATTATATACTTTTAGCCACTAAATCCATTAGGATGACGGAGAACATGGTCTCAAATGAAGCCAACCACTTTTCTGAATTATTCATCCATTTTCCATCACTTAAGGAAGTGCTCCCACTTTTCCTACTATGTTAGGTTGTGCTTATACTTATTTAACCCACTTTCTCTATGTTTTTGTCATCCGTTGCTATATTATTACTTCTTGAATGTTTAAGGCCTTTATGAGCCTTTGGTTAGTCATCATAATCTATCTTAATGTATCACGCATTCGAGCATACTTATAATGTATTCATATTGATTAATGACTAAATTTACTTCCATTTGAGCCAACTTGTATCAGAAACCTGATAAACTTTTTTACCTTCAGACTTTCTTATCAAATTCAAGCACCTCCCAACACTTTTGGACTTAACACGATTTAGTTGTACCAAACATTATTGATTTTACGGCAAACTTTTGTCCATCATTATCGACATGCACTTCTGTTTCTTAAATGATGATGATTAGATTTGTATATATTATGATACTTTCATCACTAATTTGCATAGAAAAATTATGTGAATTCTCTTAATTTGAATTTAGCTTAGGTTATTGGAGTTATAAGTAATGAATTAATTATATTTCTCATTATTATAAAATAGAAAGAAACTTCCATAAAGTTAAATTCTCAAATATGCTCAATTGCTTTTTTTTTTCATACATTAAAATATAGTAACAATAAATAAAGTCTTTCTTTAACTCAAGCTAAGATATTATATTGAATATAAAATAAATTTAACATTGCAAATAATAGAGTTTAAAGATAAGCTATCTTTTCTTTAACATTCTAAGCTAGTTTTATCATGCGTCAATAAGATAACGGCAATAAAGATGAAATAATTATATCATTTGTATCAATTGAAAATATTTACATACAAAACAAAAGAGACATCAATGTACTTATTTTATCCTCTTTTTATGACAGTTGTAGGACAATAATTTAAAATCTGTTAACTTATTTATATAAAGTAGAAAAAGGTCCACAAATGAATTTTAAAATAAAGCATTTATAGACATTTAATTGTGTTCCTTACTTTACACTTTCTAGCTTAGTTATTTGCAAAATCATGAAAGGCTAAAATACATATTAATTAATATTTTTTTATTATAGTTAGTAAAAATTTAGCTTTAATATAGATTTAAATAACTTATTATTAGACTTTAAATCTTTGTTCTAGGTGAATTTTGCAAAATTATTGGTTTATTATTCACATTAAGTTTACTCTTGTATTCACTTTAATTTCATGTCGTATCATTTTACTTGATTCCTTTGTTGTTATGATAATTTTGTTTTTGGTTTGGTTATATTATATTTTTTTAGGGCCTCGAGAAATAAAATAGATATGGCCTATAAGTTTTGCTAAGAAGTAACAAATTATAGTCACTAAACTATAAATAGTTTTGTTCAT
>JAOTAX010000197.1:37340482-37354330 GCA_025629825.1 Erythroxylum guanchezii
AAAACCGCTTGTTTCTTCAGCCTTAGAGTTTGAGCTGATCCAACATACTTTACCTTGAGAGTATCCCTTAGTTCTTTTGCACTCCTACAACTTGCATGCCTCAACAAGATTGACTCACTTACCACGGATCTTAAAACACCAAAGCTCGGAAATCTCTGTCCCTATCTTGGTTCAGCCATGCTTGATCTGCTTATGTCATGGCTCCATGTATCTCAGCTACTCCTTCAGTGACTACACTCCAACAATCACTGATCCTTACACAATCTTCTACTCGAATGGCCCAAGCTTTGTAGTTGTCTCCAGTTAGCACCGGAATGTTTGCCTGCATATTTTGTAAGTTCATCATTGTCGGATTCATACCTGTCATTGTTCGGCTTAGTCTAGACTACTTGAACCATGAAGCTCTGATACCACTCTTGTAGAGGCCTCCACGAAGGATTGAAGATGACCCCTCTACAGCACAACTTGTCGAGCGTGAATGATGGATGAGGCAAATGGTCAAACACCTTTAGTCCTTGTTCACGTCTGCTCCAAAACAAGAGGTAATTCTGCTGCAATGAACTTCTTAAAATCCTCTTCTATTTTGACTCTGTAATCTGCTGAATGTATGATGTAAGATACAACTCTGATTCCTCACACGAATTTGTGTATGTATGTATGTATGGTGTATTTAGAAATGATGTGTTTGCTCTTTGGACCCGAAATGAACTTCAAAAACTTCTATTTTGTGTATGTATTGCCTTAGCTACTCATTCTTCAAAGTGCTAAATCTACTTCTGAGATTGAAAAAAAAATGACAATGTAGGTAGAACATGTGGATTGAAAAATGAAAGTTGTGTATTGATGAATTTTTCTCTCACTCTCTTATGCGAAAACAAAGAATAAAACTTCAGATTCTCAATATATCAAAACCAACAACTACTATTCAACTCCTAAAAAAACAAAAATTGCATGCTAAACATAATGAACACTCATGAAATCTGGAAAATGGTATTGAGTCTTTTGTATTGATGATGGTTTTCAATTCTTTTTCTCTTACATACGAAAAATGATGAGGATCATGAGCTTTTATCAGCTCTACAACTTTCTGCTACAACTTGAAAAAACTAGAGAACAATAGCATAACCTGATGAGTAATGACTAGCTAGTACTGACTTTTCCAGATTTGGCAAAACACAAAAGTAAACAATTTTGTCTTTAGTATAACTGAAACTGACATTGCTGCATTGCTAACTACAACTCTGAAATTTTCCTTCTGTTGGGAACATTTTCTGATGATGACAGAAAATGATGAAACTGTTGTATGATGTTCTGCCCATATCTTCTTTAATTAACTCTAATCACATTCTTACAACTTGATTAAACAGACATCTTACACTTTATTGCTTCAATTTGTTCTATTTCTTTTGGTTACTTTCTGGTTGCTTTTCCCTCCAAGTAACTAACTCGAATTCTCAACTACTGCTGTGCACCTGATGAGTTTGCATCTGCTTCTTTCATTTTCCATTCTCCTCTCTGCCTTGTGCTTCATTCATCTGATCTTTGACTTCATTGATTTGATCCATGTAGCCTTGAATTATGCCTAGGATCATCAATTCCAATCTCCATTTGCACTTGAGCCCCTTCATTTTTCCCTCCAGCTTTCTTTTCTTCCTAACTTTTACTGACATTGCCAATTCTTCTACCATTTTTAACACTTCAGGTTGCACAAGACAACTCAATTCAACACTGTATAGTTAACGCTTAGATAGGAAAAGCTTTGTAAGTTGATGATTGAAGTACCCTTGTAAGTAATTTTGCAACAGCTTGACTATTGATAATCTAATCTATTATTTATTTTCAAAAAGAAATTATATAAAAAGTTTCTATAAAAAATTTAAAATTTAAATTTCTTCTACCATTTTTAACACTTCAGGTTGCACAAGACAACTCAATTCAACACTATATAGTTAACACTTAGATAGGAAAAGCTTTGTAAGTTGATGATTGAAGTACCCTTGTAAGTAATTTTGCAACAGCTTGGCTATTGATAATCTAATCTATTATTTATTTTCAAAAAGAAATTATATAAAAAGTTTCTATAAAAAAATTTAAAATTTAAATAAATAAACGTTGGTGTTAGAGCATATAAAGGTTGGTGTTTTTAACTTTTTTTTTATAAATATTATCGAAGAGTTAAACCATGAGCAAGCAAGCAACCACACTTGAACTAGGCACGACTCACCCCGTTGTCTTACGTCGCTTGGGTGGAGAACCAACGAACCCTCAAGTCTTGATCCAGTGACAGCCAGCTGCTCAAAATAAAGAAATATTTGTAGTTTTAGAGATGGTGTTTAAAAGATTGTTAATTTAAAGGGAAGACTACTACAATTAACAAAAAATAATTGAAGTCACTTCAAACTTTTTAAGTAGAATATATATTCACGCCTCTTTGTTGATCTGTGTTCCTGAAACATGCAAGAAAAGCACGCCTGCTTGCGAAATAAACGTCTCTTACTTTTGTAATCAATTAATAATTATAAGGTTCCAGATTATGTATTTTTTAACGTTTTTGAGACTTTCAGAATTCCATTTATCATCTAATCTCTCTTTAAACTTGCTGTACGCTGTGTAAAACTTTGCAGTTCAATCTAGGTCCTCTAAAACTTGGTTGCAGGACGATATGGATCATGAAAAGAGCAAGCAGCTCCATATTTTCTTCTTCCCTTTTATGATTCAAGGCCATATAATTCCTGTCCTAGACATGGCCAAGCTATTCGCTTCACGAGGAGTGAAGACAAGCTTTGTCACCACTCCAGTCAACGCAGCGCTTTTTTCCAAGTCTGTAGAGTCGATGAAATCTGAGGGACACAACTCTGATATTCTGATATAAAACTTTCCAGTGAAGGAGGCTGGATTGCCTGATGGATTTGAGAACTTTGATTTAGCTGAGAATCGAGAAATGAGCAGTAAATTCTCCTTGGCCACGTCATTTCTTGCCCAGCCACTTGATCAGCTTCTGGAAGAGCATCGTCCCAGTTGCATAGTTGCTGACATGCTCTTTCCTTGGGCCACCGGTGTTGCTTCCAAGCATGGCATCCCAAGACTCGTTTTCCATGGAACTTGTTGCTTCTCTGTTTGTGCCACTGAATGTGTGAGATTATATGAACCGCACAGGACATTGTCTTCTGATGATGATGTTTTCGTCATTCCTGGTCTTCCAGGTGAGATCAGATTGAAAAGGAAACAACTTCCCCTATTTATGAGGTTAGAATCTGAATTTTCTAATTTTTATGGAGAGATTAAAAAGTCAGAACTGGAAAGTTTTGGGGTTCTTGTCAACAGCTTCTATGAGCTGGAACAGGTATATGCTGATTATTACAGGGATGGTTTGGGAAGAAAAGCGTGGCATATAGGTCCACTATCTCTATGCCATAATGACATCGAAAGCAAAGCAAATAGAGGTAAAGAAGCATCAATTGATAAAAATAAATGCTTGGAGTGGCTCAATGCGAAGAAACCGAACTCAGTGGTTTATGTCTGCTTTGGAAGCCTAGCAAATTTCAAGTCTTCTCAGCTTTTGGAGATTGCGAGAGCTTTGGAAGACTCTAAGCAACATTTCATTTGGGTGGTGAAGAGAAAAAAGAGCGGAGAAGATACCGAAGATTGGTTACCTGACGGATATGAAATGAGAAATGAAGGCAAAGGATTGATAATCCGAGGATGGTCACCACACTTGATGATTCTTGAACATGAAGCAGTTGGTGCTTTTGTGACTCATTGTGGGTGGAACTCGACACTTGAAGCGATAACAGCTGGAGTGCCAATGGTAACTTGGCCCGTAGCAGCAGAGCAGTTTTACAATGAAAAACTGGTGACCGAGGTTTTAAGAATCGGAGTTCCGGTTGGTGCACAGAAATGGGCTCGGCGGGTTGGTGACAGTATAAAGAAAGAAGCTATAGAGAAGGCAGTGACTCGTACTATGATTGGTCAAGAAGGAGACGAAATGAGAAACAGAGCAAGAAATTTTGGAGAAAGTGCAAAGAGAGCAGTCAAAGGAGGATCTTCTTATACTGATTTGAGTGCTTTCATTGAAGAATTGAAGCAAATATCAAACTTAAGATGTGTCAAAAGATAGTCGTCTAGCTATAAATGAATAATTCTGAATTCTCTTTACTGAATGATAATAAGGCCTTTGATCTGTTTCTTCCTCTTAGCCCACCCGGACTTTGACCTGAAAATCCCAAAGGATTTATATTTGCAAAAACTTGGTTCTGTATTAATAACTGTTAATTTTTTTATACAAACGAAAATAGAAAAATAAATATAAATTTGAACAAATTAATACCTAAAAATTGGTAACGTAGTTTGACACATCTTACCTATATCTGCGGGGCCCTCACTCAATTTAATACTTTCATTAACGACAATAGTTTTATACAAGGCTTTACTGAGCCAACACCACTCAACTCTTGATACTATTCCTCGTCCTCACAGCTTGTGAAAGTAATTCACACCTAATAATACGACCGACTCATGTTAACCTCAACAGGTAATTTTTTCAACAACTTTTACCGAAAAAGACAATAAATATGCAACTCAAGTGATAGAAATAAATTAGAATAAGAACGAAAACAATTGTGATATAAAGGAACAACTTCCATATAAGTTAACTCCTTCCAAGACTGATCTGAAAATTATTTACCAATTGGATAGTCGCAATCTACTGCCTAGATTGCGTGAAACTCCAATTGAAATCAGCTACACTCAATTTACCGATCAATAAAAGAAGACCAAAAAGAGAGACACGGCACCAACTCAAAATCAACTTCGCCTCTTACCACCAATCACCGTAGTAACATAAGACGATCTCATCCAACAACAAAGACGCGGGTTGTATGGACAACTCAATTGGAAGTGAGCCACATCCCAACCTTTTCGGCAATAATATCTTTTTAGCAATAATCACAAGAGAACCATGGTGGAAGACAACCGTAGACACATATATAAGCTAGGTCACCTCTTCACAAAGAAGTCTTCACTTAGTAGAGTTCTCATTCAGCCCCCTCTTTAGTCACATGATGCACACCCATATCTTTTTCAAGATTGAGTTTTTATCCAATTCAAACAAGAATTATAGTTTAATTACACCAAAATAGCAATTCTTAACCCATGGTCCAGCTAGCATTACCCAATCAAATCCAATGTATCTCTTACCTTATCTTGATTTGAATTTGAAGCTATAGTATCTTAAAGATTCAATTATCAAAAATGTCAAAAATAAATAATGAGATACATAACATATATCTTAACAATTTTCTCTTTTCAGCATTATTTGTCACATACTGAAACTTCTCCTAAAGAAGATAATTGGACACATTCACAAACATGGGAACTCCCCTTTAACCAAACAAGGAGATCCAAATATAATCCAATATCCAAAGTTAACAAACCACAACCAAGTTCTCCAAGTAAACAAAATAACCATAACCAATAATCATCCATTCTCTCCCTTTGAATAAAAAGATGTCAAAAAGTAAGATAAATAGTCACGTAGATACTTTGAAATCTCGCCTTGATTTGAGCAGTCACCAAAAATAATCATATATCTCCCCCTTTAGGACAAAACAATGCCAAAATGAAGAATTCCTTCAATGCAATCAATCCCAACAAATAAAGAGGCATAAGAGTCAACAATAGGTGCAACGTAAGAATCAAACGCATGTCATGATGACAATTTACTACTAGCCAAAACATTAGCTATCATATCATTACCCACATCAAAGTCATCCACATATGACTGATTAAATTCATAAATCCCAAAAATGCACTCAAAGTATTAGAATTGAATTTAATCAATCTCCTCCTTACATAAATAATGTGAAAGCATATTGCCCAAATTTATACAGCCTACGATATAGAGAAATTAAGATAAAACTTGAAAATTCAAATCTTAGAAAGACTAGACGATAACTCCTTCGAACCCCTTTTTTCTAAAAATAATAAACAACATCAACATATAGTTAAAAAATGTAAAGCACGCAGTCCATATGCTCCTCAAAGAAATTCAAACCTGAACTTATTCCTCGTCACATTAGCTTTGTCATCGAATGTCTGGTTGATTCCTCCCTTATAAGCAACCAACCAGTCTTCTGTTTGAACAGTTTTTTTAATAACATCAACTAACTGTCAATCTTAACAGTTTTTTGTTTTTCCTTCACCACATCTTTGTACTTATAATTGTCCCTTTCTAACCCAAGTATGTTTTGGTAACATAGGTTGCTGCTGGAAATTTAATGAAGAGTATCTAAATTTTCGATTATGCCCCCTTTGAAAAATCATTTGTAACAACTTGTAACATTTCGGCCTTATGTGCTTGATAACCCCACAAAAGTGACATGTAGGTACGAACCTATGGTTTTTCTTTGAGATTTATCCTTGGACAGATCTGGTTGCACCACTTTTCTCAACATTAAACTTAGAACATTCACCTTTATAGTCAATGCCTTGAAGGTCTCCTTTAGTCTTACTAATTTTCAATAACTTTTCTAGCTTTTCGGTACCTCTATTTAACTTTCTTATTCCCTTTTCCATACTAACCAACTTCAACTTTTTTTCATCAAGCTCATCTAATGTAGACAACTTCTTCTCTAGATCTTGAATAATGTTCTTCATAGAAAGGTTTTCATCCTTCAACT
Organism: Erythroxylum guanchezii; assembly: GCA_025629825.1. NCBI lineage: Eukaryota > Viridiplantae > Streptophyta > Magnoliopsida > Malpighiales > Erythroxylaceae > Erythroxylum > Erythroxylum guanchezii. The sequence goes on from JAOTAX010000197.1 coordinate 37,347,160, forward strand.
TTTCATTCTTTTTGCATGTTTGCATCCATTTTGCATACATTAATTCATAAGCTTCGTAAATATTCTCTTTTTTGTCATCTGAACCACTGTTATCATTATCATAATCTAAGATTGAGCTTTGAGTTGATTTGTCTGTGTTTTTCTCTAAAATTTCTGATTACTCACGTTTTCATCATCGATTACTTTCTTCTTGGTTGTTGTTAAGTAAGCAATTGGACTTCTACTGTATAAAGCAACTAATGCAGCATTATTCACAACTTCTTCTTCACTGCAATATGCACTTTCGAATTCATTTTCACTTTTAAGTGCTCGTATAGGATTTCCCTTTTCTCTTCTTCAAGATGTTAGCACATTTTTCTTGCATATGTCCGAAACCTTAACATTCATGACATTAAATCCTCTTCACTTTCTTTCACCCTTTTGAGTTTTAGCTTGTTTAAAGTTGTTATTCGATGAACTCCTACTAGGGGTGAGTATTATTCGGGCCGGCCCGATTACCCGGTCCGGTCCGGTCCGAATTAATTTGGGTAATAAAATGCTAAAATACGGGTAAATCGGACCGGGCCGGGTATTACCCGAATTATTTTCGGTTTGGGACGGGTAACTTCGAAAAAAATTCGGGTTACCCGATTACCCGAATTAGGTTTAAAAGAATTATGAAAATACATTTCGTTATTTTTCCTGTAGAATTAACAGATTAATTATGCTAGTTAATTGAAATATTTGGTTATATTATTAGTGAATTCAACTATTTGTTTTGTTTTATGTCTCTCAAATGAGATATGAGAATGTAATTCAAGTATTTAGTTATTTTGTGTAATTTTTGAAAGAGAACCAAACAAAATTTTGGGTAACCCAAAATTACCCGAATTACCCGATCGGGCTGGGTAAGTTCGGGTAATAAAATTTTGGGTAATTCGGGCTTTACCGAATAGTAAAAATTTGGCCCGATTAACCCGAATGCTCACCCCTAACTCCTACTGTTTAACCTAAAATTGGATCTATCCTTCTTCACTTTCTTTAACTATTTGCTAAAATTTCTTGTCAATAACTTCATATTCTCATTCTCATCAGATTCATCTCCTAAGTTATTCACGACTTTACCAATCTCGTTGCAATGTCAATCCTTTTTTCTTCGCTTGATTATCCCTTAACAAATTTATCTCAAAGTTGGTAAGAATCTCAATTACCTTATCTAAAGACAATTTAGTAATATCATGGGCTTCTTCAATAGTCGTAATTTTTTGTATGAACCTTGGAGGATCTCAGTGTCTTCTTAACCAGTTTCAGGTTAGAGTACTTCTTCCCGAGTTGAAATGCTTGGTTTGCTATATCACGTAATCTCTCATAGAAGTCTCCCATGATTTCACTCTCATCCATCTTCAGCTCTTCAAATCTCATAGTCAACATCTAAAGTTTTGAGGCTATTACAGATTTCGATCCTTCATATATAGTTTGCAAAGTGTCCCACGCTTCTTTCGCCGATTCAAAAGTTGATATCAAAGCAAAGCGACCTTCATCAACTACACTAAACATGACGTGCAGGGCTTGAGAATTTTCAAGCACTCTCTCTTCTTCAGCTCTTGTTCACTCAGATGCATCTTTGAACATTGTTTTTTCCTTTTCATAAGTCGTCACTAGATGTGTCCAGCCATAAAATCGAGTTCCATGCTTTTATTCCTTTTGCCTGACTGAATACTCTCATCTGTAATTTTCATGTAGGATAATTTGAACCATCTAACAATGATAGCCTAATAATCGACGTCCCTTCTCTTATAGCCATAATTGTGAAACACAGATCTGTACTGGCTTGATCTACCAAGTTCTGATTTGATAACCTGCTCTGATACTAATTGAAAATCCCGAAGGATGTAGTTTTGCAAAAATTTGATTTTGCTGCAGTTGCTTGAACTGTATCTGTCTATTACTAAATATAAAACAACTATTAATTTTCAGCACAAACAAAAATAGAAAAATAAATAAGAAATTAAACAGATGAACACCTAAATTTTGGTAACGTAGTTCGACACACCTTGCCTACGTCTACGGGGCCCTCACCCAACTTAATATTTTCACTAACGACGATAGTTTATACAAGACTTTACTGAGCCGACACCACTCAACCCTTGATACTATCCCTTGTCCTTATAGCCCATGAAAGTATTTTACATCCAATAACACAATCGACTCGTGTTAACCTCAATAGAAAATTTTCTCAACAACTTTTACTGAAAAATTCAATAGACGTACAACTCAAGTGATTGAAATAAATTGGAACAAGAACGAAAACATTTGAGATATAAAGGGAACTTCCCTATAATTTAACTCCTTCCAAGAAGGATCTGAAAATTGTTCACCAATTGAAAAGTAGTAATCTGCTGCCCAGATTGCGTGAAACTCCAATTGAAATCAGCTACACTCAATTTATCGATCAACGACAAGAAGACCAAAAAGAGAAACACGACACCCACTTAAAATCAACTTTGTCTTTTACCACCAATCACCATAGCCAACATGAGACGATCACATCCAAGAACAAAGACGTTGGTTGCATGAACAACTTAATTGGAAGTGAGCCACATCCCAACCTTTTCGACACTAATATCTTTTCAACAATAATATGTTTTCAGCAATAATCAAAAGGGATCCACAATGTAAGACTATTGTAGACACATACATAAGCTAGGTCACCTCTTCACAAAGAAGTCTTCACTTAGTAGAGTTCTTCATTCAGCCCCCCCTTTAGTCACGTGATGCACACCCATATCTTTTGCAAGATTGAGACTTTATCCAAGTCTAACAAGAATTATAGTTTAATTACACCAAAACAACAATTCTTAACTCGTGGTCCAGTTAGCATTACCCAATCAAATCCAATGTATCTTCTACTTTATCTTGATTTAAATTTGAAGACACATTATCTTAGATATCCAATTATCAAAAATGTCAAAACTAAAAATGAGATAAATAACATATATCTTAACATGACCCATTGATTTAGATCATTTATTGGGCTACTTTATTATCTTTATCCCGATCAAATTACGTAACTTAACTGATAAGTTATTGAAAAACCAAAAAATGCAATTAAATGATGTCTAACTTTATGGGAATTGTCAAAATTATCCAACAGAGATACCTAAGCTAGTAATGATCATCCCGTGCCTAATCTTATTTGCAGCATCTTCATTCATCCAAAGAATTGCAACTTCTCAATTGAATTCTTACACAACACAAACAATTTATGTTTCCTCTCTTGGAACATAGCCAATCAGGCCTTTTTCATATGAAGCTAGGGACTACCATCACCTATTTTTAGGCCTTTTTCCCCCGAAACTTGCAAAGAGGAAGAAACAGATCAAAGGCCTTCTAATCATACAGTAAAGAGAATTCAGAATTATTCGTTGATAGCTAGGCAACTATCTCTTGACACATCATAAGTTTGATATTTGCTTCAATTCTTCAATGAAAGCACTCAAATCAGTATAAGAAGATCCTCCTTCTTTGACTGCTCTCTTTGCACTTTCTCCAAAATTTCTTGCTCTGTTTCTCATTTCGTCTCCTTCTTGACCAACCATAGTACGAGTCACTGCCTTCTCTATGGCTTCTTTCTTTATACTGTCACCAACCAGCCGAGCCCATTTCTGTGCACCAACAGGAACTCCGATTCTTAAAACCTCGGTCACCAGTTTTTCATTGTAAAACTGCTCTGCTGCTACGGGCCAAGTTACCATTGGCACTCCAGCTGTTATCGCTTCAAGTGTCGAGTTCCACCCACAATGAGTCACAAAAGCACCAACTGCTTCATTTTTAAGAATCATCACTTGAGGTGCCCATCCTCGGATTATCAATCCTTTGCCTTCATTTCTCATTTCATATCCATCAGGTAACCAATCTTCAGCATCTTCTCCGCTGCTCTTCTGTCTCTTCACCACCCAAATGAAATGTTGCTTGGAGTCTTCCAAAGCTCTTGAAATCTCTAGAAGCTGGGAAGATGTGAAATTTGCTAGGCTTCCAAAGCAGACGTAAACCACTGAGTTTGGTTTCTTCGAATTGAGCCACTCCAGGCATTTATTTTCATCGATCGATGCTTCTTTACCCCTATTTGTTCTACGTTTGATGTCACTATGGCATAGCGCTAGTGGACCTATATGCCACGCTTGTCTTCCCAAACCATCCCTGTAATAATCAGCATAGATCTGTTCCAGCTCATAGAAGCTGTTGACAAGAACCCCAAAACTTTCCAGTTCTGACTTTTTAATCTCTCCATAAAACTTGGAAAATTCAGATTCTATCCAGACAAATTCGGGAAGTTGTTTGCTTTTTAATCTGATCTCACCTGGAAGACCAGGAATAACGAAAACATCATCATCAGAAGACGATGTCTTGTGCGGTTCATGCAATCTCACACATTCAGTAGCACAAAGAGAGAAGCAACTAGTTCCATGAAAAACGAGTCTTGGTATCCCATGCTTAGAAGCAACACCAGTGGCCCAAGGAAAGAACATGTCAGCAACTATGCAACTGGGACGATGCTCTTCCAGAAGCTGATCAAGTGGCTGGGCAAGAAATGACGTGGCCAAGAAGAATTTAATGCTCATTTCTTGATTCTCAGCTAAATCCAAGCTCTCGAATCCATCAGGCAATCCAGCCTCTTTCACTGGAAAGTTTATAATCAGAATATCAGAGTTGTGCCCCTCAGATTTCATCAACTCTACGGACTTGGAAAAAAGCGCTGCGTTGACTGGAGTGGTGACAACGCTCGTCTTCACTCCTCGTGAAGCGAATAGCCTGGCCATGTCTAGGAAAGGAATTATATGGCCTTGAGCCATAAAAGGGAAGAAGAAAATATGGAGTTGCTTGCTATTTTCTTGATCCATACTGTCCTGCAACCAAGTTTTAGAGGAACTGCAAAGTTTTAGACAGCGTACAGCAAGTTTAGGAAGAGATTAGACGTATACCATGTGATGTTTATCTTAAAACTCTCTTGTCTTTTCTACCCCAAAAATTTTAAAAAACATAATCTGCCGATATATTCCACTTGAAAATTTTGAGTGACGTCTCACCTACTTTGGTTGGAATAGTGTTCCCATTAAATTAACAGTCTTTGAAGCACTAGCTATTTTGAGCCAGTTGGCATCACTGAATCCAAGACTTGAGGCTTTGTTCCTCTCCGCCCAAGCGACGTAAAACAAGGGGGTGAGGTGAGTCGTGACTAGCTCAAGTGTGCTTGCTCATCGTCTTAACTCTTCGATCATCCGGTGTGACGGAATCAGTCATGCAAACAATTCCACTGCATCTCATAATTCTCAAATGATGACGAATGTTAAAGGATAAGGCCCAAATTTGATTAATTAACCTGGATTTTTTTATATCTCATAAACATATATAAGTGCCATATAATGAATTAAATTTACATTTATATTCTGATTTAAGAAGAAAATACACTATATATTTTAAGATTGACAGTATTAATTCAGTCTAAAATTAAAGGGTCAAATTTGAAAATCAAATTTAAATTCAACTTAAAAGTTTAAAATAGTATAATTTTTTACTGCTAAAATAGCATTATTTTAGTAGAATTTAAGATTCATTGAATTTGAAACTATTAATATTGAATATCGAGATCCGTTCAACCTCATTCGACATATTATCATTTCTCCGATTTTTTTCCCTTTGGCAAACATGGTATAAGATATTTTATAAGGTTCAAAATTATTGATATTTCTTTTAATTCAAGTACTTAATAATAATAACTTATTATTTATATATCAATTATTGAAGTACATAAAATACTATAAAACAATTAGCTTTCATATGGTGTATATTTTCTACAATTTAATCAATGAGATGAATATATAATTATATATATATAAGAAAGTTGCTCGAAATTTGTCAACTTGCAGATGAAGAAACTGATTAGGAACTTTGAATGATTAATGGTTTTAATTAAGAAAATAATAATCAAGCTGGATAAAATTTTTAAAAAATAGTTTGTTTGGTGATGAAAGGTTTACCATTAGATTGTAGCCTTTGGAAATAGAATGATTTGTGGGCTCTTCCTTGATCTAAAAATTTTGTCAAAGTACCTATTAACATAATGGTAGGGCTAAACGAGAACATAGACACATATTTGATATTATCTAAGCTAATCTCATCCTTCCTCTTATCGGGAAACCTTTTGGAAAGAAGCTACTCTTACAATTGTCTATATTATCAATTGTATTCTTGGTATATATAATATCTCTAAAAAACCATAGGTTGTAATGGTTTTGCAAAATCTTCGATTCACCGTAGTCGTTTCTAGCATAATCAAAAATTAGAAAAATTAAACAATCAAAAGCAAAATAACAAATCAGCACTAAAATTTGTTAATGCAGTTCAGCACACCTTGCCTAAGTCTGTGGGGCTCTCATCCAGCTTAATTCTTTCACTAACGACAATAGTTTGATACAAGACTTTACTGAGCCAACACCACTCAACTCTTAACATTATTTCTCGTCCTCATAACCCGTGAAAAAATTTCACATCCAATAGTACGACCGCTTCGTACTAACCTCAACAGAGGATTTTTTTCAAACAATGTTCAATGATAACAAAACAAAATAAACAATTCAAGTGATTAAACAAAATTCAACATAAACGAAAACACTTGAGAAAGAAAACAACTTCCCTAATAATGTAGCTTCATCAAAAAAAGAACGGAAAGTTGTCCATCAAGAACACTGCTGTAGTCTTTTGATATTATCATCGGAACACCTCACACACAACAGTAGAAAGATCACCAACAATAATAAATGTTTCCTCACTGAAACGCTGCGAACAATGGAGCGACAAAATTCATGACAACTACTGAAATTTTTCATACACAATTACTCACAACCAACAACCCAAAATTACCACTTCATCGACAGTAAAAACAACCACCAATGATTCCCGCACACATCGGAACCCAGCCTTAACAAACGTTCAAAGCATAAGAAAACGCATCTCTAAGAATCACACAAAAACAACAACTTTTCAACCCACTATTGTAGTGCAAGGATGGAAAATATATAACTGCCATCAATGATTATTCAGCTCCTTAAATTCAATCAAGAACAACAAAATATGTAGTAGCAATAATCACACACACCATCAGCCAAATCATGTTAAACACACATTAGAAAGA
>JAOTAX010000197.1:37371167-37383995 GCA_025629825.1 Erythroxylum guanchezii
CATGCATCTCAAGGATTTTATGAACTTGTTTTCAAACTTAAAATGTTCAACTTCTTATTGCCTTAAGTTTAAAGGGGCAATATTAACATATAATGTGCATATACGTTATATTTATGTAATAACTACAGTAACATATCGTGTGTATATTCTTATATAAGATTGTAAGTTTATGCATAGATGCCCTTTTATATAATAATTTTACAAATATAGAAATACAAAACATTCTTTTCTAGAAGTATTTCTTCTTTCTGCACCTATAATGGGGTCATCGATTATAACATAACTAGAATCGATGATAGATGACTGCAATGATATGAACAGTAACAGCAGCACAAGCAAGCTCCAATAGTTATGGCACAAAAAGACTTCAGTTAAAGAATTTTTGTATACTGATATAGAAAATATGAAAATTTTAATTAAAAGATAACACTAATCAAGATAAATTTAAGTAATACATAATTGTTAAGAAATTAAGTTGTAGTTAATATGGATAGATACAGCTAATATAAATTGTTCAGTACCAAAATTTATATGGCAATTTATTATGTTCATAAGCATGGCGCTCTGTCAAGGACACTCATAATCATGTCTATAATTTGAAGTGATGTTAGTGATTTTTCCCTCTCTCAAATACAATAAATTGTACATTTGCTTTAGATAGGAATTTCGTTGACATGTACTCTCTAACTGATGATTTATGACATATTTTGAAATCTCATATCGAAGAATTATAAAGATAGGGGAGTCTTCTTAAGTTATAAAAGGAAGACTCTTTCACCTATCTTAAGTATCCTAAATTTGTCTTTCATAAGATAAAATTTGTTTTCTTCTTTTAAAGCATTTCACTTATATTATTTTCATAAAATAGTGAAATATTAATTTAGTAGTGTTTGAAAAGGTAGGCATAATTGGTTGAATCTCGTTAAATTTTAGTATTCATTATTTGCCTAATTAATGGCTATTGTTGAGTATAGTTGTAGTGAATTATTGTACTATTAAATTAAATGTTTGGGAAAATTATTTCTAGGATATTAGAATTTAAGTGGGACCATCTATGACCCTCCAGTCTTTCCTAGGAATTTACCTGATAATTTTTCAGTACAATCGTTCACATTCTATTCACCTAGGCAAGAGTGATCAAGGTGAATTTGTTATTATTGCGGAAAATTAATCCGGAGTTTCACAACACTAACAACTCCTTTATTAAACAATTAAGTGATTAACAATTTACATTTTTTTTCAGAAAAGATCCTTATTCTGTCAAATAAAGCATTTTTAATAAATATATTTTACATAAAATCTTAACAACATTTTTAGAAGGTGGGAGTATTCTTAAAAAAATGTAATCATTTGTTAATTATATATTTTAAATAAATTAAATAATAACGACTTAAATAATTTGTGACGAACTCTTATTGTATTACAAAGAAATGATGTAAAATCTCCATTTCACCTTTTGAGACGGATTGCGGTTGTAGTTAAGGTTTCATTATTCATGTTTCTACCGACTATTTGGCCTTTTTGGTGCAAATGTCTTCTTCCACAACATATTGCAATATGACAATTCTCACTATTTGAAGTTTTGACTTATGCAAGCACAAATTTCATTTTATATTAAATGCAATTCATATGCTTCCGTCACTCCAGAGCGAAGGCAACATCAAATAATGTTACCTAACTTTGACAGGAAGAGGTATTAAGAAAACAACCCATAACCAATAATATTTAGAGTTAAAATGTGGAACTAATAAAAAAGAGCAGGTCAACAAGAACGTTGTCACAGGTTTTGTATAAGATTTTCCAATTTGACTATAAAGTGAACTAACTTTTTTTTTGGTTAAAAAGCGGGGTTTACACCCGAAAAGAAAAATTACAGAACAACAATACGAAAATTACAGAACAACAATACGGGGAAAAGTAACCCCAATAGAATCAGCAAACAGAAGCGAAGAGAGGCCCTCAACTACATCAGAAAACCAATGTACCCTGACAGATAACCGGTAGCTATAATTGGCTAACCAATCAGCACAACGATTTCCCTCCTGAAAAACATGACTGATGCGTACTACCCACTGTTGGGATAACAACTCTTTAATGGCCAGCACCAGGGGGTTCGCCACCGTAGTTTGGTCACTATTGAGACCGGCCACCACAAATGCCAAATCTAGACTTAACTCCACCTGATAATACCTTTGCATCCACGCCAGCGTCAAGCCATGAAAAATAGCCCATAACTCCGCCTGTCAGGACGAACAAATTCCCAAATTTCAGCCAAACCCAACTAACCAACGACCACATGCGTCCCTAATCAATCCATCTGCTGTCGCCAGTCCCAGATTCCCCTTCGCGGAGCCATCCGTACACAAATTAACCCAACCCTCGCGTGGTTTCATCCAACCAAAATTGAGTATTCGACGCCGTGGTGCATTCGGTGGCAATACATCGCCGTGTAATTGTTGAGTCAAAATGGCATCGTGAACAAAAGAATGGATTTCACCTATATGGTGGACTGGGTGCGAGGAAGGGTTAAAACAACATTCATTTCGCCAAACCCATAATTTCCACAAAACTATACCAAATACCAAAGGCCACGGTAATGCAGTATGGTGCCCGAGGGCTGATTCTAAATTCCTAGCCAACCAGGTGTGGAAATCCTGACAATAGAAAGCGTGACGATTCCAACCCTCGACAAGTTGATTCCAGACCGTGCGCGCTCGCCAGCAGTCTCTTAACACATGAGCGACTGATTCCTCATGAAGCGGACAGTCCAGGCAGGTGGGAGAGTCGGATAAGGATAGTTGAAACCGCCGACCATTAGTCATAAGTCGGTTATGTGCCACCAACCACAGGTGCAGTTGAACTCGTTTTGGACCGAACCAAGACCAGATGATCTTCCATAAGGGAGTCCTTCGCGACCATAGATGCTGTGGAAGGAGGCGGTAAGCTGATCGGGTGGAGAACTGGCCACCAGCCGCTGGTGCCCAGGACAGATGGTCGGCCCGCTGAAAGGGGCTAGGGGGGAGAACTGTAGCAATTCGAAGAATGAGCCTCTGAGGTAAAAAATCCCGAAACTGTTCCCACGCCCAGTCCCCCTTGGAATCAACATATGCACAAACATGCCTTCTTAAGTGGTCCTTGGGTATCGACTGAAGAGCATATGATAAGAGATTGTCAGCCACCCCTGGCACCCAGCGATCATACCAAAACAGAATCTGTTGGCCATTCCCCACCGACCACGTAATACCAGCCTGGACCATGGGGAACGCAACACAAATGCTACGCCACAGGGGAGAAGCATCAGGCTTCGCAGTTAGCCCTCGGTGTAAATTCTGATCCTGTTTATACTTGGCGCAAAACACCTGATTACAAAGCTTGCGTGGTTCCGTTAGAATGGACCAACCTAGCTTCATATGAAATGCCATATTCATGGCCCCCAAATTTTTTAGTCCAAGACCCCCTGATTGTTTTGGACTACACACCTAGCTCCAGGAAACAAGATGCATACGATATCTCTCCAGCATATCCCCCAGAGAAATCAGTTACAGTAGCTATCCATCTGATTGAGTAAACCCTTTGGAATTTTAGCAATTTGCATCATGTATAGAGGGAGAGCCCCTAAAACCGATTGACATAATGTCACTCGATCGACCATAGATAACCCATCAGCTTGCCACCCTGATAACCGAGATTGCACTTTTTGAAGAATATGAGAATAAGTGGATTTAGTAACCCGCCGATGGAGTAAAGGCACTCCCAAGTACTTACCGAGATCCAATGTCTGAGTAAAACCATAAATACGAGCTATATCGCCCCCAACCGTTGCCTTGACATTGGGAGAAAAATAAACCTTGGTCTTATGAAGGTTAATGCGTTGCCCCGATGCTTCACAGAATAAAGCCAAGCACTCTAGAATAAGACGCATCTATCGCTCGGACGCTTCGGAGAATAAGATCATGTCGTCGGCAAAACAGAGATGGGAGATTAACAGCCCCTTCTTGCCAATCCGAAACGGCTTTCATAGTCCCTCGCCCACTCGAGCCTCAATAAGATGCGATAGTCGTTCCAAACATAATACAAATAAATAAGGAGACAGAGGATCCCCCTGTCAGAGCCCCCTACAAGGGTGGAAAGCGGGAGATGGCCGACCATTCCAAAGAATCTTCATTTGAACTGTGGTAACACAGTGCATGATTAACTGCACCAGCAGATCGGGAACACCCGCAACACATATGGTGTCCTGTATAAAAGACCAATTCAGGCGATCATACGCCTTCTCCAAATCAACCTTAATAGCCATAAAGCCCTTCTGACCTCGTAGGCTACGAAAAGAGTGAATAATCTCTTGGGTCACAACAATATTATCAAAGATTTGCCTCCCTGGTACAAAACTACTCTGATAAGGGCCGACAAGAGTGGGAAGGACAGCCTGAAGTCGTTGAACTATGATTTTCGATATTATCTTATAATTGACATTGCACAAACCAATGGGCCGAAAATGAGTGACCTGTTCCGAATGGGCAACCTTCGGGAGTAAGGTGACAAAAATCTCATTAATGTCCTGGATGAGGGGAGGGTTATCAAAAATACGTTGTACCAACTTTACAACACTGGGTTGCACTAGCTGCCACTGTGACTGAAAGAAATGGGCGTGAAATCCATCCGGTCCAGGCGCTTTATGTGCTCTAATCTGAAAAAGAGCACGAGTGACGTCGTGGCCAGTCACCGAAAGACTCATTGCCTGCCACAGATGATGCGAGATTGTCAAAAATCCTTCCCGAAGAATGAAAGGTGGGCGAACCTCGACCTCCTTCAAATATAAATCCTGAAAATAATGCAAGAATTGGGCCTGGACCTTATTCGCCTAAAAAACCCACTATCCCATCTCGTCCCGCAAAGCCTCAATACGATTCCTCCTCCAACGAACCGCAGTAGTGGCATGAAAAAATCGGGTATTACAGTCACCCATGCAAATCCAATCTGTCCTGGATTTTTGGAACCAATGTAGCGTTTACTGTTGAGAAACAAGCCTGTATTCGGCTTGAAGCTTCGCTTCTAGGGAGATTAAAAATCTATTGGGACGTATCATGAGAGCGCGTTGCACTCCACCAAGTCTGGAAAGGGCCCTTTTTTTTTGTCTAAAGATATCGCCAAACATTACACGATTCCATTCCCGCAATCTATCTCGCCAATGTAGCAGCATGAGAGGGAGGGCTTCCGAATTGTCCCAATGAGTCCTTAATAATTGCTGATAGTCAGGGTACGTTGTCCAAGCTAGTTCAAACCGAAATGGAAGTTCACTAGCTGACCGACAGATCGGGAGGGGCAATACAGACAAGTAACGGATGATGATCCGACCGTACACGAGGGAGATGCCTAATTGTGGTCGAAGGGTAACTCGTGCACCAATCTAAGTTACCAAACACTCGATCCAACCTTTCAAAAACATGACCCTAAGTACTGTGATTCGGTCCCCTCCATGTAAACTTCGGACCACAGAATCCAAGGTCCACCAATTTACAATCATTAACCCACCGTTGAAACAGGGCACACCGTCGAAAATCAAAAGGCGTACCCCTTACTTTCTCCGCAGGGTCCAACATTTCATTAAAATCACCGGTAAAAAGCCAAGGGTGAGACATGACCGCGGCCATATCCGCTGGCCACTGTAACAACTCGAACTTGAAAATAGGCGCAGGATGGACATAAACAAACGTACAAAACCAGGTACTACCATTAGTCCGTGAAATCCGAAGGTGGATAAAACCCTGACTAGTCGCAACCACTGTGACGGTGTCAGAAGTGTCCTTCCATAATAGCCACAACCCGCCCGAAAATCCTTGAGCATCTACCCGAAATATATGAGAGAAACCCAGCTGCCGAGTGACCCGAGTAGCATGTGACCCACTGATCTTGGGTTCAGCTATGACCACCACATCTACTTGGTGGATACGAACTAAATCTTTCAAAACTTCCCGAAACTCCAAAGTGGCTGCGCCACGATAATTCCAATATATAAAACTAATCATAATAACAAAAGGGGTACAAAAAAAAAACACACTAAAAAGCATGAGGTTCACTTGGACTATCCTCCATCAGTCCAGCCGCCTCCGGCATAATTTGATCCTCCTCCAGTCCCAATGGAGTTTCAGGGACAACACAATTCTCCGTCCCCCCACCGCAGTGAGAACGAGTGCTGGACTTTACTTCATCCACGGACGTATCAGGAGGGGCAAGGGGGTTGCTTGGTAACTCGAGCACATAGCCAGGATCTGATATGGGATCAGCCGAGAGAGATGGCCGAGCGGGGGGATTAGTATGGGGTTGAGGAGCAGTAATCTGCATGGGGTGCATGCATGGGCGTGATGACGTGGCCTGAATAACTGACGGTATAGCTGGAGCCTCCAACTTGGGCTTAGTGGAAGAGGCATTTGGGCCCGAGGATGCCCCTCGACTAGGGAATAGAGGGTGTCGTCTACTCCCCTTCTTATTTTTAACAGCATGATGAGACAGTTGTGGTAGCAAGTCTTGGTCTCTAGACGAATTGACGCCGTCCTCAGGTCTAGGATCAGGATTGACACACTGGTTCTCCAACATATGAAAACGACAACCCTGTAATGGTACATCCTTGACTGGACGTCCATCCGTTGCAGCAGCCGTTCCTGACGCACGCCCATCATTGTCTGGCTCACCTCAAGCTGTGAGAGGGCCTCGCGTGTTAGCAATACGGGGTCGGCCACGCCTCACTCTCTGTACCAGCATCCAAGAGCCATAATTCTCCTCTATCTCCGGTCGTGGGGATGGGCAGGCAGGTGGTGGCGGCACCACTACGGGGTCCATGGCCTGAGCCTCACCAGAACCTGGCGCTACCACAATTGGTGTTGCGTGTGGACAATGTTCCCGTCGGTGGCCATAAGTGCCACAGCCAAAGCACACCAGATGTAGACCTTCATACTCCACTTTCCAAATGCGGCACCTCATGCGAAATTTGGCAGTCAATGGTTTACTCAAATCGATCTCCACACTGATCCGCGCATACTTAGCTCTAGAACTGGTTGCGGTGCTCTCATCAACCCACATAGTTTTGCCCAATTTGTTCCCTATTCAAGTAAGAATAATTTTATCGTAATATTCGACTGGAAGATGAGGGATGCGAACCTACACCGCGGCTTTGTCAATAGAAGCAACGAACGGGTCAAAGTTAGGACGCCATTGCATGACGGCGAGGATGTGATCCGCCACCATCCACGGACCCCCTTCTAAAACCAAACGATAATCCTCCTGACAATGAAATTTGACCAGATAATAATCATTCCCCATATCCGCGAACACCATATTGCATTGTAGTTGCCATTGTCTCTTCAAAGACGCCACCAAAAATCTGTGACCCACTCGCCAGCCTAACACTTTAATAATCAAAGTATTCGCCCAAACACGCCGAATGCGTTGTTTATCCAGAGGAGTGATGTGAATGGTGGGACAATCCGGGTCATCCAGCTCCTCTGGATCAGAATCATTCTCAGAGACCACCTCCGGGAACTGCTCTCCGATATCCAGTAAAACTGACCCAGACCCTGTGACAGAATCTTTATATGAAGGTTTGCGACCGAACTCAGCACGCAGCTCCCTCTCTTCAGCATCGCGAGCCAAAAGTGGATTGTGAAGAAGCACAGTAAAAAGTTCTTCAGCTAGGTGTGACTTTTGGCAATCCAAAAGGGTTCAACTTTCAAGGCAGTCATAAAGGAAATGAGTGAGTTTAAGACTTTCTTATGATGTTTAGGACATATTCCAACAACCGTGGAAGACGGGGAATTCTCGACATCCACACATTGTCTAAGGCCTAAGGGACATCATTTCAAGCGATCAAAAAGTCTAGTCGTTAGAGACTTTCATTAGCTGTCTAAAGTTGTCTTCTTTTGCCCAAGTTTCCTCCGTTTCCTGTGGACTGGTGGATCGCTTTTTCATACAAGCTTAGTCCTATTTCGATCACTGCTTATGGACTTGGTTTGTCTTATTAGATTCACAATTTCAATTTAGAGCAATTACTAAAAAAGCCGTAGAGTGTATTAATTTTGCAAACTCTTCAATTTATTATAGTTGTTTCTACCATAATCAAAAATCAGAAAAATTTAACAATTAATAGCAAAATAACAAATTAACGCCAATATTTGTTAATGTTATTTGGCACACCTTGCTTATGTCTGCGGAGCTCTCATCTAGCTTAATACTTTTACTAACGACAATAATTTTATACAAGACTTTACTGAATCGACATCACTCAACCCTTGACACTATCCCCCGCGTAAAAGAATTTCACACTCAATAGTACAACCGTCTCATACTAACCTCAATAGAGGATTTTTCTGAACAATTTTATAACGAAAGAATACTAAATAAATAACTCAAGTTGAAAAATTCAACATAAATGAGAACACTTGAGAAATAATCGAAAAAAACTCCCTTATAGATTCAATTCCACCAAAACAGGTCTGAAAGTTGTCACTACAAACTATGAGCTAATTTATGAAAATAGCAGTATTAATTCACAACTGTAGCAGGAAGACATAAAGTATGACAGCTTATGTAAACAAGTCTTCACAAAAAATCCAGCAGATTCCACACCACGATTAACTTTGGTAGAAATCACACAAAATACGGAACAACCTAACTGTGACCCAAACAAGGAAAATCAACACTCAATTGTTACCACTCCAAGATGATGCACCCACGAAGAAATCAGTCAACAAACGTCACAGCCCAAGATGAAATTATATCAACATGGAGATTCCATCGTTGATGCTTTCATGCATTGAGGATGGATCACTTTCATTGGTTGAACTCAAATGGGGTTCATCTTACGACCATTGGCTTCCAATGTTACGTTTATGGGGTTTAGTTTGGAGAATCAATGGTCATGGACAAGCTTTACATCCAGCTTTCTCTCTCAGGCTAACCACTAACCCTTGAGACAAGACCTTCGTAGTATACAATATTATGCACTTTGCTGTAACGTAATCCACTCAATCACAAATACAAACTAGACTTCTTTCACACTCTTACCGTTATCCAACAACAACGTGATAAACTCATACTCCTATTCAAGATAGACTTCTTTCATAAGTGAACCATTATCCAAAAATTGAATTCAAATTCAAATTGTCACATAGCTACACCTCATCTTAATTTAGATTTTAAGACTTGCAATATCTTGAAGATCCAATAATAAAAAATGCCAAAATTAAATAATGAGACATAATAAATATCTTAACAATCTCCCATTTTTTGGTTTTTTTGTCACAAATAAGAGACTCCCTCTGGACATATAATTCGCATGAGAAAAGAACTCCCCCTTATTCCAGCATCAAGTTCCAAAGAACATCCATTTTTCAAGTTCAAGAAACATCCAAAGAAACAATAATGAACAATAATCCAATCATCCAAATTTCTCTTCCTTGGGACAAAAAGATGCCAAAAAGCAAGAGTAATAGTCACGGAGATACCTTAAAATCTCCCCCTGAATTGAACAGTCACCAACAATCTGATGTCTCCCCCTTGAGACAAAACAATGTCAAAACAAGAATGGCTTTATTGCGATCAATCTTAGCGAATAACGAATCACAAAAATCAGCAATAGGTACAGCGGAAGAATCATAAGCATGCCAAAAATGACAATTTACTACTAGTCAAAACACTTGCCAATATATCAATAATCACATCAAAGTCATCGACATACGATTGATCAAATTCAGAAATCTCAAAAACGCATTCAATGAATCATAATCAACCTTAACCAATCTCCTCCTCACATAAACCATATGAACACATATTACCCAAACTCAGTCAACCCACAATATAAAGAGAAACCAAAATAAAATTTGAAAAATCTACATGTTAACTCCTTCGAGCACCCTTTCTTTTGTTTGTTTTTTTAATAAAAAACGTCAAACTATACTTCAAAAATGTAAAGCACACAGTCCCTATGCCTCTCGAAGAAATTCAATCCTGGGCTTATTCCTCGTCACATTATCTCGGTTATCAATTGTCTAGTTGATATCTTCATTTGAAGCAACTGATTTATCCTTAGTCTGAACAATTTCTTTAAAAGCAGCAATTAACTGTGAATCTGGATAATTTCTTATTTTTCCTTCACTACGTCTTTGTACTTGTACTTGTCCCTTTCTAACCTAAGAATGCTTTGGTAATATGAGTTGCTGCTGGAAATTTAATGGAGAGTATCTAGATTTTCAGTTTTGATCCATTCGAAACATCATTTGTAACAACTTGTAACATTTCAGTCTTATATGCCCGATTACTCCACAAAAGTGACATGTAGGTATGAATCTCTGATTTTCCTTTGAGATTTCTCCTTGGATAGATCTGGTCGTACCAATTTTCTCATCATTCGACTTGGAACATTCACGTCTATAGCCAATGCCTTGAAGGTCTCCTTTAGTCTTACCAATTTCCAACAACTTTTCTAGCTTTCCGGTACCTCCTTTTAACATTCTTATTCCCTTTTCCCTACTAACCAGCTTCAGCTTGGTTTCATTAAGCTCATCTATTGTAGATAACAACTTCTTCTCAAGATCTTTAATGGTGTTCTTCATGGTAGAGTTTTCTTTCTTCAACTTCTAATTTTTCTTACATGTTTGGACCTGTTAGGATAGATGTGCTATACTGTTGCTTTAAACCTTTAAAGACTAATAAAGAATTGTTAACTTTACAGATGAAATGAAGTGCAAAAATATTAATGAACACCAGAATTACTTGGTTCAATAGCTTTCAGTGCTATCTATATCCAAGGTTCCCACTTTCAGTGGTTTTAGCTAGTATGGAAGAAGAAGAGTATAGTTTACAGAGATGAGTGTTGTTCACAACACTTGCAAGTGTCTTCAACTCTTCTAGTACTCAATGGTAAGTACTCTAGCACACTTTTAAACTCTTCATTTTAATTCTCACACTCTCTAATATTGAATACAATCTGAAATGTGAAAGATGGAATTCTCTGTGTTTGTTGGTGCAGTGTCTGATGCTTGAGTTGTTTCTTTTATAGGTGAAGAAGTTGCATGTATGGGTTTTCAGATGAGCTTGGTTAAATCAAACATGGGTCATATGCCTTCCATGTGAGTGACTAATCCTTCAGCTTTTGTCTGCGTATCATATTGTTTTGAGCTGCGTTTTATATTGAAGCTTCTGACTTGTATTGTGAACGACTACGTATTGACCACTTAGTTTCTGACTTGAGTTTTGTCATATGGGTGTATCTAAAGCTAACCCATTCTGTCTGATTGGAACATTTGAGAGCCACTCTCTCCGTCTCTCTTTGTCACCTTCAAACACTCAACACATATACACCTTCTGTCTTCAATTTTTTATCTTTCATTTGTAAGTTTATTGTTTCTGAGTGTAGATTGGTGGAGTATAGTTGATATCCATCACATTATTCCCTCCTACTCCATCAATCTTCACTCTAACCCAAAAATCCGAGAGTGATTTGAGAATTTTAAACCTAGTTTTTGCCACCCAGTGAGATCGAATGAAAGAACCTTCAGTGTCAAGGGGCTTCACTAATCTGTAAGTAGTCCTTACAGCAAATGAATTTCTTTTGAGTTGATACCTTAGTCCCAAAATTTGATGGGTTTTTCTCTCCTATGATTTTCTCCAGATTGAAGATCCCTTTTGTGACTTGGTCTCTGACAAAGTGTCATCACACATCTATGTGCTTGGATCTCTCATGGAGCACAGGATCTCTACTCCGGTACCAAGCACTTTGACTATCCATATAAATGACTGACTTTGTGATGTCTATGTTGATTTCTTTTAGTATACCTGATAGCCATGTTAGCTCCTTTACTCCTTTAGTGATAGCATAATACTCTGCCTCTGTGGTTGATAAACTCACTACTGATTGCTGTTTTGATTTCCAACTGATTGTGTTTGCTGATAATGTGAAAATGTATGCTAAGATTGACTTTTCTGTGTCCTTATCTGCTGCATAATTTGCATCCACATAACCATATAAGGACAAGTAATTGCATTTAATTAGTTTTGTTTTAGAGAAACATAGTCCATAATTGATTGTTCCAGATATGTATCTGAGAATACCCTTGAGCCCTTGCCAGTGTTCTAAACCTGGATTGGCCACAAATTTACTTAGGATACTAATGGCGTAAGCTAGATCAGGCCTTGTGTATAGCATAAGGTACATAAAACTTCCAACACCTACATCATAGGGATAGTGAGCCATTGCTCTCTTTTTATCCTCAGTCTTAGGACTCTTGTTAGATACCATCTGTAGGTGAGATCCTAAGGGAACCGAACTAGGTTTGGCTTATTCCATGTTGAATTGAGCTAAGATCTTTCTTATGTAATTCCTTTGAACAAGCCAAAGCTTTTCTTCCCTCCTCTTTCTGATTATTTGCATTCCTGGAAGCTTCTAGGAATGCAAACATTAGGACCCATTTAGCAAACATTAACTCATAAGCTTTATAAATATCTTCCTTTTTATCATCTGAAGTACTGTCATCACTGTCATAATCTGAGATTGAGCTTTGAGCTGTTTCGTTTGCGTTTTTCCCAGAATTTTCTGATTTACTCACGTTTTTGTCATCGGTTACTTCTTTTTTGGTTGCTATAAAGCAAGTAACTGGACTTTTTCCGTATAAAACTGTAACATCCCGTTCCCATTTAAAGGGTTAGAACCCTGAACATTTGGTACATGTGTGATTAATCAGAGGAATTGGGTCAACACATGTCATGCTCATGCATCATATAAGGGATACATGTACGGGACTAGTAAATCCTTGCATATAGCAATTAGTGGACATGCAT
>JAOTAX010000197.1:37384095-37399908 GCA_025629825.1 Erythroxylum guanchezii
TATAGTACTTTGTGTAAGTATTTTGAAGGAATGTACAGACTGAAAACATTGACAGTTTGTAAATTACTGAGTTTGATGAAATGAAATGGAATACAGTTTGGTTTTAAAAAGTTGTCAATTTTCTATTACTGTTTTATTATTGTGATGCCATGGGAAGTTTAGTGGACCGGAATGACCTACGGGCGTTCCGGTGGGTACTCTACGGTAAGGGGGCGCTACACATAATCTGCATCCACATAACCACATAAAGACAAGTAATTGCATTTAGTTAGTTTTGTTTTAGAGAAATATAGTCCATAGTTGATTGTTCCAGATATATATCTGAGAACACCCTTGGGCCCTTGTTAGTGTTCTAATCTTGGATTGGCCACAAATTTACTTAGGATACTAATAGCATAAGCTAGATCAGGCCTTATGCATAGCATAAGGTACATAATACTTCCAACACCTACATCATAGGGATAGTGAGCCATTGCTCTCTTTTTATCCTCAATCTTAGGACTCTTGTCAGATACCATCTGTAGGTGAGATCCTAAGGGAACTGAACTAGGTTTGGCTTGCTCCATGTTGAATTGAGTTAAGATCTTTCGTATGTAATTCCTTTGAACAAGCCAAAGCTTTTCTTCCCTCCTCTTTCTAATTATTTACACTCCTAGAAGCTTCCAGGAATGCAAACATTAGGACCCATTTAGCAAACATTAACTCATAGGCTTTATAAATGTCTTCCTTTTTATCATCTGAAGTACTGTCATCACTGTCATAATCTGAGATTGAGCTTTGAGCTGATTCTTTGCACTTTTCCCAGAAGTTTTTGATTTACTCACGTTTTCGTCATCGGTTACTTCCTTTTTGGTTGCTGTAAAGCAAGTAACTAGACTTTTGCTGTATAAAACAACTAACGCAACACTATTTATAGCTTCTTCTTTACTACCATACTCACTTCTAGATTCATTCTCACTCCAAGTGCTTATATAGGACTTCCCTTTTCTCTTTTTCAATGTGTTAGCACATTCTGCTTGCACATGTTTGAAGCCTTGACTCTCATGACATTGAATTTTCTTCACTTTTCTTTAACACTTTTGAGTTTTCTCTTGTTGTTTGAAATTACTATTTAATGAGCTCCTACTGTTTTGCCTAAAATCGGATTTATCCTTCTTCACTTTCTTTAACCACTTATTGAAATTTCTTATCAATTACTTCATATCCTCATTCTCATTGGATTTATCTCTTAAATCCTCCATGATTTTATCAATCTTGGCGTGCAATGCTAATCTTTTATTCTTTTCTCGATTATCCCTCAACAAATCCATCTCAAAGTTGATAAGAATCTCAATTACTTTATCTAAAGACAATTTAGTGATATCATGGGCTTCTTCGATGGCCGTAATTTTTGGTATGAACCTCTGAGGCAACGATCTCAATGCCTTCTTAACCAGTTTTAGGTTAGAGTATTTCTTCTCAAGTTGATGTGCTTGGTTTGCTATGTCACACAGTCTCTCATGGAAGTCTCCAATGGTTTCACTCTCATCCATCTTCAGTTCTTTAAATCTCACAGCCAACATTTGAAGTTTTTAAGCTATTATAGATTTCGATCCTTCATGTATAGTATGCAAAGTGTTCCATGCTTCTTTCACCGATTCATAAGCTGATATCATAGCAAAGTGACCTTCATCAACTGCATTGAAGATGGCATGCAAGACTTGAGAATTTTTAAGCGCTCTGTCTTCTTCAGCCCTTGTCCACTAAGATGCATCTTTAAGCATTACTTCTCCCTTTTTATTAGTCGTCACAGGATGTGTCTAGCCATTTAAAACTGAGTTCCATGCTTTTGTTCCTTGTGCCTGAATGAATATTCTCATTTGTGATTTCCACATAGGATAATTTGAACCATCTAATAACGGTGGCCTGATAATTGAAGCCCTTTCTCTTATATCCATAATTGCGAAACATGGATTTGCACCAACTTGGTGCATCAAGTTCTGATTCGGCGACCCTCTTTGCAGTCGTTTCTAGCATAATCAAAAACTAGAAAAATTAAACAATCAAAAGCGAAATAACAAATTAACACCGATATTTGTTAATGCAGTTTGGCTCACCTTGCCTACGTCTGCGGGGCCCTCACCTAACTTAATACTTTCACTAACAACAATAGTTTTATACAAGGCTTTGCTGAATCGATACTACTCAACTCTTAACACTATCCCTCGTTTTCACTACGCTGAAAGAATTTCATGCCCAATAGTACTACCGCCTCACACTAACCTCAACAGGGGATTTTTCTCAACAATCTTATAACTAGAGAACACTAGATAAATAACTAAAGTGATTAGACAAAATTCAACATAAATGAGAACACTTGAGAAATAACTGAAAAACAACTCCCCTATAGATTCAATTCCACCGAAGCAGGTCTAAAAGTTGTCACTACAAACTATGGGTTGATTCATGAAAATAGCAGCATTAATTCACAACTGTAGCAGGAAGACATCAAGTATGACAGCCCACACAAACAAGCCTTCATAAAAAATCCAACAAACTCCACACCATGATTAATTTTGGCAAAAATCACACAAAATACAGAACAAACCATCTGTGACTCAAACAAGGAAAATCAACACCCAATCGTTACCACTCCAAGATGATGCACCCATAAAGAATTTAGTCAACAAACGTCACAGTCCAAGATTAAATTATATCAACTTGGAGATTCCCTCGTTGATGCTTTCATGCACCAGAGATGGCTCACTTTAGATGGTTGAACTCAAACGGGGTTCATCTTCCGACCAATGGCTTCCAATGTTACATTCATGGGGTGTAGTTTGGAGAATCAATAGTCTTGGCCAAGCTTTACGTCCACCTTTCTCTCTCAGACTAACCACCAAACCTTGAGACAAGACCTTCGTAGCATACAATATTATGCACTTTGCTGCAACGTAATCCACTCAATCACAAATACAAACTAGACCTCTTTCACACTCTTACCGTTATCCAACAACAACATGATACACTCATACTCCTATTCAAGATAGACTTCTTTCACATGTAAACTATTATATAAAAATCCAATTCAAATAAAAATTGTCACATAGCTATACATCATCTTAATTTAGATTTTAAAACTTACAATACCTTGAATATTCAATAATCAAAATGTCAAAATCAAATAATGAGACATAATAAATATGTTAACAACTACAATGCAGATTACGAAATCCAGACTGAAATTGCCTGATTGATAGTACAGATTAGATTGCAGGTTGTGACTTTTGAGGTATAATGCATTTTGGTTCCAAGTGGAAATTAAAGGCTGCATGGTAAAAGACGAACATAAATCAAGGATTCTAGACATTCCACTACAATTCTGCAGAAAACCCAAATAGCATATAGCAATAAAGGATCACATTTTGGTTCGCAACTGGCATAGTATTCTTAGGAAAATGAAAAGAAGAAATCTTCTGGTGATAAGTTTCCGTTTGGGAGAGAAAATGAGTTTCTAAGAGAAAAGCAAACGAAAGACAATTGGGAGCATGTCTGATCAACCTCTTAAATCAGGGATTTGGTTTAACAACATTGATTATTAACAGCATAAATAATCTACGCTTTCAAAAATATCTTATTTGGTGTGAATTTTCAAACCAATTTATAATTTCATAAAATCTGTTGTAATTTAAGATGCTCAAGTCAATAAACAAGCTTCAAGCAAAATACATAGTATCATACCAGAAAACCATAACCTCTTAACTTCTAATCTTAACTTTTGATCTCAAATTCTGGGCCACAAAATCACATAGCACGACGATCCTTCAATTCTTGAATCAAAGCTTCCAAGTTCGAATCAGAGGAACCACCTTCTTCAACAGCTTTCCTCACCATTTCACCGTATTCTTCTACCCTGCTCCTCATTGCCTCTACTTCACTACCCAACATGACTCGAGTCACCGCCTTTTCTATGGCTTCTCTCTCGACGAAGTCTCCGTAAATTCTCACCAATTGCTTCACGCCAACAGGCACACCTATTTTCAACACCTCAGTCACCAACTTCTCATTGTAGAATTGATCAGCAAATAAAGGCCATGTCACCATTGGCTTTGCGGCTGTTATACCTTCAAGGGTCGAGTTCCATCCACAATGAGTCACAAATGCTCCTATTGCATCATGATCAAGAATCAATACCTGTGGTGCCCAACCTCTTATGATAAGTCCTTTTCCTTCCATTCTATTCTCGAATCCTTCAGGCAACCAATCTTCTTCTTTTTGGTTGACTGATTGGTCTTTTCTCACGACCCAAATGAAACTCTGCCCTGAAGCTTCAAGGCCTAAAGCAAGCTCCTTTAGCTGTGATGCTTTGAAGTTGGCGATGCTTCCAAAACATACATAGATTACTGAATTTGGTTTCTTTGAGTCGAGCCACTTCATGCACTCGTGTTCACTTATGGCGGCTTCTTTTCCTCTCTGTACTTTATCTTCCATGTCTCTGTTGCAAAGCGAAAGAGGGCCTATTGGCCATGCTCTTCTACCCAAAACTTTCCTGTAATGATCAGCGTAAGTTTGCTCAAGCTCGTATACGCTATTGACAATCACTCCGTAGCTCGTCAACTCAGATTCTTTCACTGTATTTGCAAATTTGACAATGTCGTCGTTACCATCACCGTTCAGATGATCAGGCATTTGCTTTCTAGTGAATTTGATATCTCCTGGAAGGTTGGGCACGACAAAGGGTTCTGAGTCCGATGAGACTTTCTTTTGAGGTTCATATAGCCTGACGCACTCTGACGTGCATAAAGTAAAGAAGCCTGTCCCGTGAAACACCAGCCTTGGAATACCAAATTTGGTTGCAGAATCAGTGGCCCAAGGGAAGAACATATCTGCAACAAGGCAATCAGGTCGCGCTTCTTGCAAAAGCTTCTCAACAGGTCCTTGAAGTAAGGCCGTGGCCATGAAGAATTTCTTGAGCAGAACCGCCATATCCATCCCCTGAGCCTGACAAGAAGAAAAAGCGTCCGCTGTTTCGCATCCTTCAGGTAACCCGACCTCAGCAGCAGGGAAGTTGATGACTTTGATATCGATTTCAAGGCCCAGGCTTTCGGTTTTCTGGATTGATTTGGCAACAAAAGGAACATTGAGAGGTGTTGTGACTATGGTGGCTTTCATTCCTCTAGAAACAAACAGCTTGGCCATATCCATAGTTGGTATCATGTGGCCATGCGCCATGAAGGGTAAGAAAAAAAAATACAGCTGACGATCTTCACTCCCCATGTGACCTTAATTTCTCAGAATGTAAGAGATGAAGCGAATTCAGAACAGATGATAGTCACAGATAGTTTGTACCTTGAAGGAAAGAAAAGAAAGCTGATAAAGAAGCTACAGATTACTCTCAGTCTAGTTCTGACTAGTTTACTGCCACGAACATGATGTATATATAGGCTAAAAGGTCAAGCGAAAGCCAGCGGTCAACTAAGCTTGTTTCTTTTAACTAATTTCCAAAGTGATTCGGCGACGCCTCCTGTATTTAATGAATCGCCGTGATCACCAAGTTTCGGTCCACCGAAAGAACGTAAAGTATAGGGCTTCAAATCACCTATACCAAAAATCTGTGTCCTATTTTCAACAGTATCCAACTTATTTATTTTTTCTCTCTCCAATGGTTGAATATTACGGACAACAGATTAGCACAAATTTAAGTGAATTAAAGCCAAAGTATAGCCTCGATTATGAGATAAAAGTATTGAAATCTTACTCTTACAGCTTTCTTAACTTCCATGCAGGTCGAACGTGGGCGCCAGGACAAAACCTGTGTATAGTTTTAGACATGAATGAGTACCAACGACAATGATATGACAGCTTCGTTTGTTCCAGCTAGTGACATAATCACGTACGTCAGTAAGTACACAAACCGAAGTTCGAACAAGGAGATGTCAACACCTTCATGGACGGATGGCACTCATGAACATACAAAGATCCCTAAATAACGTAATGCTACTATTTTAATTGTATATTTAATAATATAAAGATCTTGACACTTAGGGGCGGTTTGTTGACTTTTGTTGCTGTCCACGGCATCTTTGGGCTAATAGATTTTATATTATATCTATTCGAATTTGCTCGATCGTTGCATTTATGACCTTATAATGCAATCTGATTCTCTACTTCAATTGCTGGTTTTGTTTCTGTATTTTTTATTTATTTATTAGGTCAGTCTGGTTGGTTCTTTATGCTTAGTTTTGGAGTATTAGCTATATTTCATATGAGAAGACGGTGATATGAATAAAAATGAATATAGTAAAAAATGAAAATAAATATTATTATCATAATTATGATGATTGGTTAAGAGGAAGGAATAAGAATACGTTTCATTCTTCTACAAAATGGAAGGTACAAAAGATTCTCTAAAAATGAGATGCCAAACTATTGTCCCCATAATGATAATTAACAATCAACTACTCACTTTTTATTCCTTACCCATCAACTCTTTTATAAACTCATCAATCAAGCACCACCTTACCTGTAAGCTTGTAGTAATTTGATCCTTGGAGAATCAAGCTTTGCTTTTTAATTGGGTCCTCTTCTCAATGTCGTTGTAAATAAGGTTCTAGTTTCATTTTTTAAGAATCCTGAACATCAAAGAAAATGATAATATTAACTACCACGTAAAGTGAAGCATACGTACTGCAAATAAATTATCCTTGTTCTTGTCAATTTTGGTGGTAAATTGTTGATTTTTTCTAACACTTTAATTAAGATTCTCCAACGTTTTCTTCTTCTTCTTTTTTTTTTTGTCTATTGACTAGAATATAATGTTATATTGTTTAAATTTATTATATTATATTATATTATATATATATATACAATTAATTGTTTCAAAAATTTTATAATGGTTAATGTAGCTTTTACATGCATATGTTAACTTGTTTATCATTTCTTCATCCTTCTGTCCGTACAGTGAAAGCATGTCCTAAACTTCTATTCGCTATGGAAATTTATATTTAGTCCTAATTGTCTTTTGTAGGGATGAAAATGTACCGAGTTCAACCTAACAATTTCTACCCAAGCTCGAGGCTTGTTCAGACCAGAGCTTTAGTCC
Source organism: Erythroxylum guanchezii (assembly GCA_025629825.1). NCBI lineage: Eukaryota > Viridiplantae > Streptophyta > Magnoliopsida > Malpighiales > Erythroxylaceae > Erythroxylum > Erythroxylum guanchezii. Next base: position 37,391,177 of record JAOTAX010000197.1, read on the forward strand.
AAGCCTAATCAATCTGAATTTAACATATTGATTTTGGGCCGAAATATACCGAGTCAAATTGTCAAGTCTATTCTATTTACTTATTTAATACATTAGTTAGATTTCCTAATATTATCATCTTATACCTAATGGATAACAATACGGCTTCTCACCTGATTTGAATGGTTCTAATCAATATTTTTATTATTTGAATTTATATAAAATGTTTTATATTATTAAAAATATTATTAATGAATCAAATTTGATTGTACTTTTAGTTTTATTTTGTAATTTTAAGTTGTGTAAACAATATTTGATTATCAATATAAGTTTACTTCTATTATAGATTATAGTTAAAAAATTAATATTTTAAATTTTATGTTAATAATAAACAAAAAAATTAATTAATTATCTTATTCATAATTGAATTCAAAATACTAGAAATATCGTAAGAAATCAATTTTTATTACCGCTACTTCCATTTCTTTCTTGGTTGGACTAAGCTAACAGGTCACTTTTGAGAAGTCTTATTGTAGTTTTTGGAGTAAGTACATCAATATACCGTGGTCTGTGTTACAATTATCTTCATGCACCAAACCCCCACTCATACCACCTTCCTTTTACTTTACCCAGATGGCATCTTGGTCACAGGTTCTTCACAATTATTTATCTCATCTCTAATCAATGATCTCAATGACACCTTCTCTTGGCCTTCTTTTTTTTTCCTTTTTTGGAATTGAAGCCACAATAACACATAATGGCCACTTATTTACTTAAACCAAATACACCCAACAACTCCTCACCTATACTCACCTATATCATTCCAAACCTCTCTATACACCAATCAGACCTACCTTACCCCTATATAAAAACCACAAACTTCCTCTTTTTGACCCAATTAAACATCGCAACACCATTGGAGCTTTTCAATACCTTTATCTTACCTGTTTGAATATTCCATTTTCTATAAACAAAATATTTCAATTTCTTCATTCCCTTACTGATGTGCATTGGACTACAATTAAACGTATTCCTAGGTATTTGCAATCAAGACCCTCCTATAGCCTCCACTTAACCAAAGTCCAAAATCTAATGCTGACTGCTTAGTCTAATGCTGACTGAGTTGGCTATCCTAATGACCACGGTTCAACCTCTTGTTACTATATCTAATTTGAGATCTAACTTAACTTCTTAGAGTGTTAAGAAACAACTAATTGTTGCTCATTCTAGTACAAAACCAGAGTACAAGAGCATTGCTCATGCATCTTTTGAACTATATTGGATCACGTCAATTCTATAAAAAAAAATTCTGTAGAATCCTCACTCAATCCTATGGTGTGATAAACTTGGTGCCATATTTCTAGCTACAAATCTAGTTGCTTATACCTGCACCAAACACATCGAAATTGGCACTCACTTTGTTTGAGATCTAGTAGCAAGAAAAAGCGCTCTTCATTTGTCACATTCCAACAAAGGAATGGCTCTTCATTTGTCACATTCCAACAAAGGAATGGATAGTAGATATTATGACAAAGGCTCTTCTTCCTTAACTTTTCATTAACTTTGTGACAAGCTCACAATTGCTTTATGCTTGAGCTTGAGGGGATGATAAACCAGGAAATATTCACTAAACTATTCTCCACAATTTCAACGATATTACCACATATTTTTAGTATATATATGTTAAGTAAGTGGCCCAAATTCTTCCACATCAACCTAAATCAATAAATTTGTGGCTACAAATGTTGGCTTATTTGCTAAAGAATCTAAGGTCAAACTTCTCAAGTCAAACATTTGATGTTCAAATTAATGCAATGTTTTTTGGTGGACAACACAATCATTTATGCCGACTTTGAAGAAAATTTGTTTTACAGTGCAAGGCAAAGGCGGTTTTGAGCATTATAAATACATCTTGAGCCCCTTTATTTTTATGTATAAAAGCTTAGACAATTAGAAAATTTTGGGAGTTTATTTTTACCAATATTAGCTCAAATATATATTCACTTTTATTTTGGGAGAGAGTTTTATTTTGTGAAGATTATACACGAAAATTTATATACTTGTTGTACTTAGTGGATTTAATTTGTACTCTTCACCGTTATAGTGAATTTTATCGCTCATTATCATTCGTGGAAGTGACCCAACTTGGGTGAACCACGTAAATCCTTGTGTCTCACTTTTATTACTATTTTTGTCCAAATTTACTTTACTTCTCACTCATCTTGATCTTAATCCTACTTCCACTGTCGCCTTATAGTTGTACAAGTGGTATTAGAGTGACAGTTTAAGATGCCTACCATTACAAAATTTGATATCGAGAAGTTTGATGGAAAGATTAGTTTTTTCATTTAGAGAGTCCAGATGAAGTTCGTTCTCACCCAAAATGGATTGAAGAAGGCTCTAGACGGGAAATTAAAGAAACTCGATCCAATGATAGATGAGCAATGAAAGGAGTTTGAAGAAAGGGCACTTTCGGCTATCCAACTTTGTTTTTCCAAGGAGATGCTTCGCAAGGTGGTCCTTGAAGCCACTGCTTTTGAACTTTGGTTAAAGCTCGAGTCCCTATACATGGACAAAAGTTTAGCGAACAAACTCCATCTCAATGAGTGTTTGTACATGTTGCTTATGGTTGAAGGTGCTCCCGTTCAATCTCATCTTGATTAGTTCAATTCAATTATTATTGACCTAGAAAATATAGATGTTATATTTAATGATGAGGACAAGGTTGTTTTATTAGTTGTTTCTTTACCATCTACCTGTAAACACTTCAAAGAGATTATGTTATATGAAAATAATGATATGTTGTCTTTTGAGGATGTCAAGTCTAACTTGTTGTCTAAAGAAAAATTTGATCGTGAGGTTCATTCAAATGATAAAGTTGAGGGCTTGTCTGTTAGGGGTAGAACAGTTGAAAAAGCAAGTACAAATAAAAAGAAATCTGGGGGACATAATTCCAAGACCTGTCATTATTACAAGAAAATTGGAACGATATTTCTAAGTGATATAAATTGAAAAATAAAAAGGAGAGAGATGAAAAAGGAAAGCAACCTCAAAAACCCATTACTGAAGCCGGTGTTGCTGACACTAAATCAGATAGTGATATATTATCGGTTACCTATTATGAAAAAAGGAGCACGATTAAATGAATTTTAGATTTTGGTTTTACCTACCACATGTCTTCTCATAGAGACTGGTTCTCCACATATGAACCTGTTGATCATGAAGTTGTTTTGATGGGCAATGACACACAGTGCAAGGTTATTGGCATAGGTAGTGTACAGATCAAGACCCGTAATGGTTATATTAGGAAATTAACCAATGTGTTCATATTTCTAAGTTGAAACCTACCTGATTTCCTTAGACACCCTTTAGTCACTTGGGTCTAAGTTTTCAGCTGAAGGTGGAGTTTTGAAGGTATTTAATGGTGCCCTGGTTATTATAAAAGGTAATAGGCTCAGTAACCTTTATGTCTTGCAAGGTTCGATTGTCACTTCAGCCGTTGTGTCCACATCTTCATTATCTGATAGTGATCTCACTCATTTATGACGTATGCATCTAGGCCATATAAGTGAAAAGGTATGAATTTGCTAAGCAAAAGAGGTTTTTTCGGTGCTAGTACGGGTAAATTAGAATTTTGTGAGAATTGTGACTCTGGTAAGTAGAAAAAGGTCAACTTCTCCACGGCTACACATCGTACCAAAGGTGTCCTTGATTACATTCATTCATATCTTTGGGGACCTTTTAAATTTCCCTCTATTGGAGGGAAATGTTATATGATGACCTTAATTGATGACTTCTCCTGTCAGGTTTGGGTTTATTTCTTGAGGTACAAAAATTAAACTTTTCCTACTATTAAGAAGTGGAAAGCCCTTGTTGAGAACCAAACTAGGAAGAAAGTGATGAAACTCATAATAGACAATGGATTAGAGTTTTGTGAAACAATTTCAATGAATTATGCACTCAAGTTGGAATTGCTAGACACAAGACACTGGTTAGTAAACCCCATCAAAACGATGTTGCAGAACGAATGAACAGGACTCTACATGAGAAAGCTCGTTGTATGCTCTCTAATATTGGGTTATGGCATTGACATGATCTTTGGTGTGAAGTGGTTTCTATAGCATGTTATTTGGCTAATATCTCCCTACGTTCTTCTATTAATTTTAGAATTCTAGAGGAAGTTTGGTCAGGTAATCTTGTTGACTACTATAATTTAAGAGTTTTTAGATGTCCTACGTATGCATATGTTAATGATAGCAAACTAGCACCTAGAGCTAAAAAATGTATATTTCTTAGTTATGCATCTAAATCCAAAGGATTTTGATTATGGTGCACTGATTCTAAGTCACGCATAGTCATTCTTAGTAGAGATGTGACATTTAATGAATATGTGTTACATTCTTCTAGAAAAGATTCTGGTTCTTCTACTGGTACAGGTGGTTAGTAGGATACTGATAAGAAGGTAGAGTTAAAGGTAAGATCATCGTCTCCTCCCAATGTTGATGCTCCTAGTTTCTCTATTACTCAGTCAAGCAATGTTGATGACATTTATGATGTCCCTAGTACCACAACTCCTATTCTGCCTCAACAAGAGCATTTTATTGTCTAAGATCATCCAAGGAGAATTATTTGGAAACCTGCTAGATACACTGACGATGATGACTATTTGGTTGCTTATGCACTCTTAGTTGCATAAGAAATTACTGAAGGTATTGAACCTTCCTCTTATTCTAATTCTAAAGTTATTTATTGTGTTGATTCATTTAAGTGGCCAATGGCAATGAATGACTAAATTGAAAGTCTCCATAAGAACAATACTTGGGATTTATGTGAGCTTCCTAAAGGCAAACGACCTTGAGTTGTAAATGGATCTATAAGAAGAAAGATGGCATCCCCAAGGTCGAAAAAGCAAGGTGGAAAGTGTGTTTGGTCATTCATGGCTTTCAACAAAAGGAAGGTATTAATTTTAATGAAATTTTCTCTGCCATTTTTCATCATAATTCCATTTGTGTGCTTCTTTCTTTTATTACTCTGTTTGATTTGGAGTTTGAGTAGCTTGATATGAAAACTAATTTTCTACATGGAGAACTCGAGGAAGAGATTCACCTGAAGCACCTTGAGGGTTTTGTTATTCCTGTTAAGGAGCATTGTGGTTGTTGATTAAAGAAATCTCTTTATAAGCTTAAGCAAGCTTTTTCCCCAAAAAAAAAAAAGCTTAAGCAAGCTCCAAGATAGTGGCATAAAAGGTTTGATACCTTTATGATCAAGCAAGCCTTTACCAAATGCCAATATAACAACCACGTCTATTTTTGACAATACGCAGATGGGTCTTTTGTTTACTTATTGCTATATGTCGATGACATGTTCATTGCTTCTCATGACAAGTCTTTGATTGACAATTTGAAATCTTAACTTAGTAAGGAGTTTGCAATGAAAGACCTTGGTACGTCGCAAATGATTATTGGCACAGAGATATAAAGGGATCGATAGACTAGGAAGTTGTTTCTATCTTAAAAGAACTATATATAGAAAATTCTTGACAGATTTAACATGGGTTCTTGTAAGCCTGTCTCGACGCCTATCGCCACCAATTTCAAGCCTTCATCTGATCTTTGTCCAAAGACGGAGGAAGAAGTGGAGCGTATGTCTAACGTTCCATATTATAATGCTGTTGGTAGTCTCATTATGTCATGGTTTGCAATAGACCTTATCTGGCATATGCGGTTAGCATGGTGAGCTGTTTTATGCACAATCCTGGCAAGGTTCAGTAGGATGTTTTCAAATGGATCCTTCGATATTTGAATCGTTCTTCTAATCTTGGTTTGGTGTTTGGTAGGAGCAAGGCAACATCTAATAATGTTGTCAATTTTGTGGACTCTAATTATGATGGTGACCTTGATAGACAAAGGTCTCTCTCTAATTACACCTTCACTTTGTGTTCTGGTACTATTAATTGGAAAGCATCACTGCAATCTATAGTGGCTTTGTCCACTTAGAAGGCAGAGTACATTGCATTTGTGGAAGGTGTGAAGGAGGTTACTTGGTTGTGTGGTTTTATTATCAAGCTTGGTGTCACACAGGATACTACTGTTGTATTTTTAGATGGCCAGAGTGTTATTCATCTTACTAAGATTGATGCCTACCGCTCCAAAACTAAGCATATTAGTGTAAAGTACTACTACATCAGAGACATTGTTGTAGCCAGAGAAATTGTTGTGAAAAAAGTTCACACGTCTGACAACCCTGCAAATATTTTGACTAAGTCATTACCTATCACTAAGTTCAAGCATTGTTTGCACTTAGTCGATGTTTGCAGCATTTGATTACACTTCGAAGGTTTATATAGCAATGAGTAGCTCGTTGAATTTGAGCCAAGGTAGAGATTATTGAGCTAGTGACCCAAATTCCTCCACATCAACCTAAATCAATAAATTTGTGGATACAAATATTGGCTTATTTTCTAAAGAATTTAAGGTTAAACTTCTCAAGCCAAGCATTTAATGCTCAAATTATTGCAATGCTTTTTGATGGAACAACGCAACCATTTCTGTTGACTTTGAAAACAAATTGTTTTATAGTGCAAGACAAAGGCAGTTTTAAGCATCATAAATACATCTTGAGCCTCTCTATTTTTATGCATGAAAATCGAGATACTTAGCAAAATTTGAGAGTTTATTTTTATCAATATTAACTCAAATTTATATTCACTTTTATTTTAGGAGAGAGCTTTATTTTATGAAGATTATAGACAAAAATTTATATCCTCGTTGTACATAGAGGATTTAATTTGTACTTTTCTATGTTAGAGTGAATTTTATTGCTCATCATCATCTATGTAAGTAGCTCAACTTGGGTGAACCACCTAAATCCTTATATCTCACTTTTACTACTGTTTTTGCCCAAATTTATTTTACTTCTGGTTCATCTTGATCTCAATCTTGCTTCCGCTATCACCTTCTACCTGTACAATATATTATACATAGAACTTTTACTTTCCTTTCTTAAACCTTAGCTCACTTTATAAATAGGAGTGTACTATTCTATTGTAAAGTACCACAGAAACATATCAATCCAGATTCGATCGATTATCCACTGTTCTCCCACTAGTTCCGTGTAAACTTCTTTTTGTGGCTCGTATAGTCTGATGTACGATCCGCGACACACTGTGAAAAGAAGCTAATGGCATGAAACACCAGCCATGGAATCCCAAATTTGAAAGCAGAATCAGTACCCAAGGAAGAAACATATCAGCAATAAGACAGTCAGGATTGCGTGCTTTCAGGAGGTCTTCATGAGATTGTTGAGGCATAGCTGTGGCTACAAAAAAGTTGCCCATTAGATCCTTGTCATTTTCCTGGAAAATGACAGTGTCGAGGTTCTAGCATCCTTCAGGTAAACCTGCCTCAATGGAAGGGAATTTGAGGATTTCAATTGTCGATGTCCAGACCAGAGCTTTTGATCCTTTGGATTTTTTCCGAAAAGAAAGGTGCATTTAAAGGAGTGGTGATAATGGTGGCCTTTAGGCCTCGCGAAGCAAATAACTTCGCCAAGTCCACGGTTGGTACTGTGTGGCCATGAGCCATGAAAGGAAAGAACTATACATGCAACTGAAGAGCAAAACTAACCATAATGGACTTTACTACTAGATAGAATATGAAAAAGGACTTTGAACCTTGATAAATAGCAACAAGTTCTAAAGAAGCAAGAGTTGATGAGGACAATGCGGGAAATATGAACAAAAGATGAATATGATTAGGGTATTTATACAGTAGCAATGGAAACCTACTAAATTGAGTTTGATAGAGTTTAAGCCCTTTTTTGTAATTGATGTAATAAGCCTTCTTATGTCAAAAAGCAAAGTTTTTTTTTAAAAAAAGGTCCTTGCTTCTTTTCTTGTTTTATTACGATGTTAGGAATTTATAAATTTCCCTTACTGGAATATTTAATCACACAAACCATATAATAGCGTATCATCAGTAAAACCCAAACTTTCACGGAAGGAATAAAATAGAGATACTATCATACTTTATGATTAGACGAAATCATTAATAATATCATAACTAATGATAAATACAGATAAAGTAATAACTCCTAGCGAAATTTAATTAAGACATCAATAATATGATTTTTAAAGATAAAATAAAAGTGAGTCTAGTACTATCACAAATAGATATGGTAGTTTAGTACGAATTATGTAAGGGTATGAGCCGCACAGGTCCGACTCAACCAAATCTATTGTCAAACCTATCCATAAATGTTATGCTGACATATAAAATACTAATCAATTTTAATATGCTTAATACATTTACGAAAGATATTATTATAAGTAGCATGCACAAATTTATAATTATTACATGGATGGCAATAATTTAGTTATTTGAAATGTCTATATTTTGAAATAACCAATGCAATCAAAGTTCGAATATAGTTTCGATGATAATTCGATATTTAGCTTGATCTAGAATTGACTAATAAGATAATATATTTAAATAAATTAAACAATAAATTAATAATCAAGACTTAAATAATTTATGATGAACTCTTAGGTTTTGTTTGATAATCAGTAATGAAGGAATTAGAAAAAATATATAAATAAGATTGGAAAATAAAAATTCAAATAGAAATAAAATTATTGATTATAAGTGTTCGGTATGATATTAAACAATGATAATAAGAAAAAATATTTACTCATATTTAGTTATTATATGATTTATTTTGTAAATAATTAATTAAAATATTTTATATTTTATAAA
>JAOTAX010000197.1:37400008-37413591 GCA_025629825.1 Erythroxylum guanchezii
AATTGGAACCTAGAGCAATCAAGGGAGTTTTCCTAGGCTATCCAGAGGGTGTTAAGGGATATAAGATCTTACTACTCTAAAAGGGAGGCTACAAAACTATCATAAGCAGAAATGTTATCTTTAAGGAAGATAAATTCCCTCTGCTAAACAAGAGCTCCTTAAATTCAGATTTCCAAAGGGAAATTCAGGAGCAATTAGGTTCACAGAACCAATCAGCCCCCTTATATGTACCACTAGAAATTGATGACAGTGGCACTACACAATCTGCAGATGTGGAGCCCATACAAGGCATTACACATTATGAACAAAGGATAGAAGAGGCTGAAGGAGTGGGTGAAGTAGAAAACCCCACCCAACTACAGATGATCCTCAAGGAAGTCTACAAGACTATCAACTCACAAGCGACAGGCAACCATGACAGAGAATCCCTAATAGGAGGTACATTGACTTAAACATGGTTTAATTTGCACGCCTTATGGCTGAAACTATAGAATACAGGGCTCCTAAAACCTATGAAGAAACCATGAGAAGTGAGGATGCAAAATAGTGGAAGTTAGCTTGTGAGAAAGGATATGCTTCTCTAATGAAGAACATGACTTGGACTTTAGTCCCTAAACCTCTTAAAGCTAAACTAATTGAGAACAAATGATCATTCAAATTAAAAGAAGGAGTGATAGAAGTAGAACCTAGGATCTACAAGGCTAGGCTTATAGCTAAGGGATTTAGACAGAATGAAGGAAATGACTACAAGGAGATATTCTCTCCAGTAGTCAAATTCAAAACAATTAGGCTTATTCTAGTGCTAGCTACTCTATATGACTGGGAAATCCACCAAATGAATGTCAAGACAGCCTTCCTATATGGAAAGCTTGAGGAGACAATCTATATGAAGCAACCAGTCAGATTTGAGGACAATATCAAGCTAGATCATGTCTATCTACTACAGAAATCCCTATATGGGTTTAAACAAGCACCTAGACAATGGAATAAGAAGTTCCACGAGGTTGCTGCTAGTATGAACTTCATTAGAAGCTCATATGACTACTGCCTATACTTTAAGGATCTAGGAATGACTAAAGCAGTATTCATGTTGGTCTATGTAGATAACCTAATAATAACAGGAAAGGATCTGAATAGGATTCAAGAAGTGAAGTTTGATCTATGCATTCATTTTGAAATGAAAGATTTGGGAGAAGCTCAGAAGCTTCTACGATTGCAAATAATCAGAAATAGGAGGGAAGGAAAGCTTTGGCTTGTTTAAAGGAATTACATAAGAAAGATCTTAACTCAATTTAATATGGAGCAAGCCAAACCTAGTTTAGTTCCCTTAGGATCTCACCTATAGATGGTATCTGACAAGAATCGTAAGACTGAGGATGAAAGGAGAGCAATGACTCACTATCCTTATGATGTAGGCGTTGTAAGTATTATGTACCTTATGTTATGCATAAGGCTTGATCATAAGTCTTGATCTAGCTTATGCCATTAGTATCCTAACTAAATTCATGGCCAATCTAGGTTTAGAACACTGGTAAGGGCTCAATGGTGTTCTCAGATACATATCTGGAACAATTAACTACGGACTATGTTTCTTTAAAACAGAACTAACTGAATGCAAGTACTTGCCTTTATGTGGTTATGTGGATGCAGATTATGCAGCAGATAAGGACACAAGAAAGTCTATTTCAGCATACATTTTCACATTATCAGCAAACACAATCAGTTGGAAATCACAACAGCAATCAGTAGTGAGTTTATCAACCACAAAGGCTGAGTATTATGCGACACTGAAGGAGTAAAGGGGCTAACATGGCTATCAGGTATACTAAAAGAAATCAACAGAGACATCACAAAGCCAGTCATTTACACAAATAGTCAGAGTGCTTTGTACCTGAGTAGAGATCCTGTGCTCCATGAGAGATCCAAGCACATAGATGTGCGATTACACTTTGTCAGAGACCAAATTGCAAAAGGGGTCTTCAACCTGGAAAAAATCACAGGAGAAAGAAATCCATTAGACTTCGGAACGAAGGTATTAATGCAAAAGAAATTCACTTTCTGTAGGGATTACTTACAAATTAGTGAAGCCCTTTAACATCGGAGGCTTTTTCATCCGATGTCACAAGTGTGGTGAAAATTAGGGTTTTGGATTTCAAAATCACTCTCGGGTTTTTTCATCTAAGTGAAGATTGATGGAGTAGGAGGGAATAATGTGATGGGAATCACGTTTACTCCAACAATCAACACTCAGATGCAATAATAACAGAAGGAAATTGAAGAATCGAAGAAGAAAATGTAGAGATGTCTAAAAGTCGAAGTGTGTAAGAGCAAGAAGCTCTCGAAGGTTCTTATCTGTCAGAAACAAAGTGAGACCGAAGTTTAAGACATACACACGTTACAAACACATGACAAAAAAACTCAAACATCTGAACTCAATGCATAGTCGTTTTTAATACAAATCAGAAGCCTCAACATACAAAACGTAGACCAGAAAGCAGGAGAATTAGTAACTCACATGAGAGGTACATGACCCTTGTGTGATTCATGCAGACTCACCCGAAAGCCTCTGCATGCACTTCAAATATAAAAGGAAGAGGATACAAACATAAGGAAGGAGAGAGATATAGACATTGCATTTTCACATTTTCATGGTATTCAATTATCTGTGAGTGTAAGAACAGAGTGAGAAAAATATCAGAGAGTGCTAGGGTACTTACTTGTGGGTACTAGGAGAGTTTTTGAAGACTCTTTGCAAGTGTTTCTAAAACACTCAATCTCTATACAATTTCTCATCTTCTTCTTCATACTAGTGGAAACCACATCAATGGGAACTTGGATGTTGATAGCATTAAAAGCTATCGAATCAAGTAAAAATTTTGGTGTTCTTTACTTTTTGGAATTTACTTATCTACAAAGTTAACAAGTCTTTGTCAGTCTTTGCCAAATACAGACAGTAGTAAACATAAATATCCTAACAATATAAATAGTTGAATATTACAGAAAACATATTAGCACAAAATTTATTTTTTCTCTTTCTCAATTATTGAATGATTGAATCTTAAGCACAGCAGATTAGCACAAATTTAACAGAACGGGTGAATTAAAGCCAAAGTATAGCCACGATTATGAGATAAAAGTATTGAAATCTTATTCTAACAGCTTTCTTAACTTCCATGTCATGTCCAACATGGGCGCCAAGACAAAACCTGTGTATAGTTTTAGACATGAATGAGTACCAACGACAACGATATGACAGCTTCGTTTGTTCCAGCTAGTGACAGAATCACTTCCGTCAGTAAGTACGCAAACCGAAGTTCGAACAAGGGGATGTCAGCACCTTCATGGACGGATGGCGTTCGTGAACATACAACGATCTGTAAATAATGCTTTTCTTTACACTTACTTGTCAAGGTTGTAGTAATTTGATACTTGGAGAATCAAGCTTTGCTTTACACTTACTTGTCAAGGTTGTAGTAATTTGATACTTGGAGAATCAAGCTTTGCTTTACCCTTACTTGTCAAGCTTGTAGTAATTTGATACTTGGAGAATCAAGCTTTGCTTTACCCTTACTTGTCAAGCTTGTAGTAATTTGATATTTGGAGAATCAAGCTTTGCTTTTTAATTGGGTCCTCTTCGCAATGTAGTTGTAATTAAGGGTCTAGTTTCATTTTTTTAAGAATCATGAACATTGAGTAAAGTGATAATATTAACTACCACTTAAAGTGATGCATACGTACTACAAATAAATTATCCTCGTTCTTGTTAATTTTGGTGGTAAATTGTTGATTTTTTTCTAACACTTTAATTAAGATTCTCCAACGTTTTCTTCTTTCTTTTTTTTTTTTTTTTGTCTCTATTGACTCGAATACAATGTTATTAGTAATGTTATATTATTTAAATTATATATATATATATATATGCTTTTATTTGTAGTATTTACAATTAATAGTTACAAAAATTTACAATGGTTAATGTGGCTCCCATATGCATATCATTTCTTCATCCTACGGTTCGTACAGTGAAAGCATGTCCTAAACTTCTAATTGCGCTGGAAATTTATATTTATTCCTAATTGTCTTTTGTAGGGATGGAAATGTACCGAGTTCAACCTGACAATTTCTACCAAGCTCCAGGCTTGTTTAGACCAGAGCTTTAGTCCAAGTCTGATCCATCTGAATTTAACCTATTGATTTCGGGCGAAATATACTGAGTCAAATTGTCAAGTTTAGTCTATTTACTTATTTCATGCCTTAGTTAGACTTCCTAATGTTCTCATCTTATACCTAAAGGATAACAATACAACTTCTCACCTGGTTTGAGTGGTTCTAATAAATATTTTTATTATTTGAATTTATATAAAATGTTTTATAGTATTAAAAATATTATTAATCAATCAAATTTGATTTTACTTTTACTTTTTTTTAATTTTAATTTGTGTAAATAATATTTGATTATCAATATAATTTTACTTCTATTATAGATTATAGTTAAAAAATAACATTTTAAAATTTGTGTTAATAATAAACAAAAAAATTAATTAATTATCTTATTCATAATTGAATTTCAAAAAACTAGAAATATCTTAAGAAATCAACTTTTATTACCGCTACTTCCATTTCTTTCTTGGTTGGACTAAGCCAATAGGTCATTTTCGAGAAGTTTTATTGTAGTTTTTGGAATAGGTACATCAATATACCGTGGTTTGTGTTACAATTATCTTCATCCACCAAACCCTTACTCATACCACCTTCCTTTTAGTTTACCTGGATGGCATCTTGGTCACATGTTCTTAACAATCATTTATCTCATCTATATTTAGTGATCTCAATGACACGCCTTCTTTTTTTACATTTTTGGAATTGAAGCCACAATAACACATAATGGCCTTTTATTTACTTAAACCAAATACACCCAACAATCATCACCTGTACTCACCTATACCATTCCAAACCTCTCCATACACCAATCAGACCTACCTTACCCCTATATAAAAACCACAGACTTCCTCTTTTTGACCCAACTGAACATCGCAACACCGTTAGAGCTCTTCAATACGTTTATCTTACCTGTTTGAATATTCCCATTGCTATAAACAAAATATCTCAATTCCTTCATTCCTTACCGATGTGCATTGAAATGCAATTAAGCGTATTCCTAGGTATTTGCAATCAAGACCCTCCAATAGCCTCCATTTAACCAAAGTCCAAAATCTAACGCTTACTGCTTACTCTAATGCTGACTGGGTTGGCTGCCTTGATGATCACCATTCAACCTCTTATTGCTATATCTAATTTGAGATCTAACTTAACTTCTTAGAGTGTTAAGAAACAACTTATTATTGCTCATTCTAGTACAAAACCAGAGTACAAGACCATTGCTCATGCATCTGTTGAACTATATTGGATCACGTCAATTCTCAGCAAAATTGGTATGTAGAATCCCCACTCAATCCGATGGTGTGATAAACTTGGTGCCACGTTTCTAGCTACAAATCTAGTTGCTTATACCCATACCAAACACATCAAAATTGACACTCACTTTGTTTGAGATCTGGTAGCAAGAAAAATCACTCTTCATTTGTTACATTCCAATAAAGGAATGGATATATAGTAGGTATTATGACAAAGGCTCTTCTTCCTCAACTTTTCATTAACTTTGAGACAAGGGGATGATAAACTAGGAAATATTCATTAGACTATTCTCAACAATCTCAACGATATTACCACATATTTTTAGTATATATATGTTGAGTTTGTGGCCCCAAATTCTTACAAATCAACCTAAATCATTAAATTTGTGGCTACAAATATTGGCTTATTTGCTAAAGAATCTAAGGTCAAACTTCTCAAGCCAAACATTTGATGTTCAAATTAATGCAATGTTTTTCGATGGACAACACAATTAATGATGCCGACTTGGAAGAAATTTTGTTTTATAGTGCAAGGCAAAGGCAGTTTTGAGCATTATAAATACATCTTGAGCCCCTTTATTTTTATGTATAAAAACAATGACAATTAGAACATTTTGAGAGTTTATTTTCACCAATATTAGCTCAAATATATATTCATTTTTATTTTGAGAGAGTTTTATTTTGTGAAGATTATACACAAAAATTTATATCCTTATTGTACTTACAGGATTTAATTTGTACTCTTCTCCGTTATAGTGAATTTTATCGCTCATCATCATTCGTGGAAGTGACCCAACTTTGGTGAACCATGTAAATCCTTGTGTCTCACTTTTATTACTATTTTTACCCAAATTTACTTTATTTCTCACTCATCTTGATCTTGTTCCTGCTTCCACTATCGCCTCATACAAGTGGTATTAGAGTGGTGGTTTAAAATTTGGTATCGAGAAGTTTGTTGACAAGATTAGTTTTTCCATTTAGAGAGTTGGCAAAATTAGTTTTTCCATACAAAGAGTCCAGACGAAGGTCATTCTCACCCAAAACGGATTAAAGAAGGCTCTAGACGGGAAATTAAAGAACTCGATTCGATGATTAATGAGCAATGAAAGGAGTTTGATGAAAGGGCACTTTCGGCTACCCAGCTTTGTCTTTCCAAAGAGATGCTTCGCAAGGTGGTCTATGAAACCACTGTTGTTGAACTTTGGTTGAAGCTCGAGTCCTTGTACATAACCAAAAGTTTAGCAAACAAACTCCGTCTCAATGAGTGTTTGCTCCCGTTCAATCTCATTTTGATGACTTCAATTCAATTATTATTGACCTAAATATAGATGTTATAGTTAATGATGAGGACAAGGTTGTTTTTATTAGTTGTTTCTTTACCATCTACCTGTAAGCACTTCAAAGAGATTATGTTATATGAAAATAATGATATGTTATCTTTTGAGGATGTCAAGTCTAACTTGTTGTCTAAGGAAAAATTTGATCGTGAGGTTCATTCAAATGATAAAGTTGAGGGCTTGTCTGTTAGGAGTAGAATAGTTGAAAAAGCAAGTACAAGTAAAAAGAAATGTAGGGGACATAATTCCAAGACCTGTCATTATTATAAGAAAATTGGCACGATATTTCTGAGTGATATAAATTGAAAAATAAAAAGGAGAGAGATGAAAAAGGAAAGCAACCTCAAAAACCCACTGTTGAAGCTGGTGTTGCTGACACTAAATCTGATGGTGATATATTATTGGTTACCTATTATAAAAAAGGAGTACGACTAAATGGATTTTAGATTTTGGTTTTACCTACCAGATGTCTTCTCATAGAGACTGGTTCTCCACTTATGAACTTGTTGATCATGGAGTTGTTTTGATGGGCAATGACCCCCAGTGTAAGGTTGTTTGCATAGGTAGTGTGCAGATCAAGACCTGTAATGGTTATATTAGGAAATTAACCAATGTGTGTCATATTTCTAAGTTGAAACCTACCTAATGTCCTTAGACACCCTTTAGTCACTTGGGTCTAAGTATTCAGTTGAAGATGGAGTTTTGAAGGTATTTAAAGGTGCCCTGGTCATTATAGAAGGTAATAGGCTAGGTAGCCTTTATGTCTTGCAAAGTTCGACTGTCACTTCAGCCACTGTGTCCACATCCTCATTGTCTAATAGTGATCTCACTTATCTATGGTGTATGGACCTAGGCCATATAGGTGAGAAAGTTATGAATTTGCTAAGCAAAAGAGGTTTTTTTTGGTGCTAGTACGGGTAAATTAGAATTTTGTGAGCATTATGTCTTTGGTAAGTAGAAAAAGGTCAACTTCTCCACGGCTACACGTCGTACCAAAGGTGTCCTTGATTACATTCATTCATATCTTTGGGGACTTTTTAAATTTCCCTCTAATGGAGGGAAATGTTATATGATGACCTTGATTGAGGACTTCTCCCGCAAGGTTTGGGTTTATTTCTTGAGGTATAAAAATGAAATCTTTTCTACTTTTAAGAAGTGGAAAGCCCTTATTGAGAATCAAAATGGGAATAAAGTGAAGAAACTCATAATAGACAATGGATTAGAGTTCTATGAAACAAATTTCAATGAATTATGCACTCAAGTTGGAATTGCTAGACACAAGACATTGGATAATAAACCCCATCAAAACGATATTGCAGAATGAATGAACAGGACTCTACATGAGATAGCTTGATGTACACTCTCTAATGTTGGGTTATGGCCTTGACATGATCTTTGGTGTGAAGCGGTTTCTATAGCATGTTATTTGGCTAATCTCTCCCTACATTCTTCTCTTAATTTCAGAATACCAGAGGAAGTTTGGTTAGGTAATCTTGATGACTAGTATAATTTAAGAGTTTTTGGATGTCCTGCATATGCATATGTTAATGATGGCAAACTAGCACCTAGAGCTAAAAAATGTATATTTCTTGGTTATGCTTCTAAATCCAAAGGATATCGATTATGGTGTACTGATTCTGAGTCACGCATAGTCATTCTTAGCAGAGATGTAACATTTAATGAATATGTGTTACTTTCTTCTGGAAAAGATTCTGGTTCTTCTACTAGTACAGGTGGTTAGTAGGATACCAGTGAGAAGGTAGAGTTAAAGGTGAGATCGTCGTCTCCTCCTAATATTGATGCTCCTAGTTTCTCCATTACTCAGTCTAGCGATGTTGATGACATTTATAATGTCTCTAGTACCACAACTCCTATTGTACCTTAACAGGAGCATTTTATTGTCTAAGATCATCCAAGGAGAATTATTCAGAAGCTTGCTAGATACACTAACGATGATGAACATTTGGTTGCTTATGCACTCTCAGTTGCACAAGAAATTCGTGAAGGTATTGAACCTTCCTCTTATTCTAAAGTTATTTCTTGTGTTGATTCATCTAAGTGGCTAGTGGCAATGAATGAAGAAATTGAAAGTCTCCATAAGAACAATACTTGGGATTTATGTGAGCTTCCTAAAGGCAAATGACCTTGAGATGGAAATGGATCTGAAAGAAGAAAGATGGCAACCTTGAGGTCGAAAAAGCATGGTGGAATATGTGTTTGGTCATTCGTGGCTTTGAACAAAAGGAAGGTATTGATTTTAATGAAATTTTTTCTCCTATTTTTTTTCATAACCCCATTCATATGCTTCTTGCTTTTATTACTCTGTTTGATTTGAAGTTAGAGCAACTTGATATGAAAACTGCTTTTCTATATGGAGAACTCGAGGAAGAGATTTACATGAAGCTCCTTGAGGGTTTTGTTATTTTTGTTAAGGAGCATTGTGGTTGTCACTTAAAGAAATCTCTTTATAAGCTTAAGCAAGCTCCAAGACAGTGGCATAAAAGGTTTGATACCTTTATGATCAAACAAGCCTTTACCAAATTCCAATATAACAACTGCATCTATTTTTGACAATATGCAGATGAGGCCTTTTGTTTACTTGTTGCTATATGTCGATGACATGTTCATTGCTTCTCGTGTCAAGTCTTTGATCGACAATTTGAAATCTTAACTCAATAAGGAGTTTGAAATGAAAGACCTTGATACGACAAAAAAGATAATTGGCACAGAGATACAAAGGGATCGATAGACTAGGAAGTTGTTTCTGTCTCAAAAGAACAGTATATAGAAAATTCTTGACAAATTAAACATGGGCTCTTGTAAGCCTGTCTCGATGCCTCTCGCCACCAATTTCAAGCTTTCATATGATCTTTGTCCAAAGACGGAGGAAGATGTGGAACATAAGTCTAACATTCCATATTTTAATGTTGTTGGTAGTCTCATGTATGTCATGATTTGTAATAGACGTTATCTGGTGTTAGTGAATATATAAAACCAATTAAGTTGGCCTCACACAACAGCTTAAGCTATTGTGGTGAAACGGTTACTTAACATGGTATCAAAGCCTTTGTGACCAAGTGGTCGTGAGTTCAAATCCTACCACCCACCTATTATTCAGCACAAGGTAGAGTGAGCCTGCGCAAGTTTCAAGCCTAAAGGGCTTTCACTTGAGGGGGTGTGTTAGTGTATATATAAAACCAATTACGTTGGCCTCACACAACAGCTTAAGCTATTGTGGTGAAATGGTCACTTAACATCTGGCATATGCGGTTAGCATGGTAAGTTGTTTTATGCACAATCCTGGAAAGGTTCATTAGGATGTTGTCAAATGGATCCTTTGATATTTGAAGGGTTCTTCTAATCTTGACTTGGTGTTTGACAGGAGTAAGGCAACATCTATTAATGTTGTCAATTTTTTGGACTTTGATTATGGTGGTGACCTTGATAGACAAAGGTCTCTCTCCAATTACACCTTCACTTTGCGTTTCGGTACTATCAGTTGGAAAGCATCACTGAAATCTATAGTGGCTTTGTCCACTAAGAAGGCATAGTACATTGTAGCTATATAAGGCTATAAGGTGTGAAGGAGGCTACTTGGTTATGTGGTTTTATTATCAAGCTTAGTGTCACACAGGATACTACTGTTGTGTTTTCAGATAGCCAAAGTGTTATTCATCTTACTAAGAATGATATCTACCACTCCAAAACTAAGCATATTTGTGTAAAGTACCAATACATTAGAGACACTGTTGCAGTTGGAGAAATTATTGTGAAGAAAGTTCACACGTTTGACAACCCTGCGGATATTTTGACTAAGCCATTACCTATCGCTAAGTTCAAGCATTGTTTGTACTTAGTCGGTGTTCGCAACATTTGATTACACTTTGAAGTTTTATATGGCCAAGAGTAACTCATTGAATTTGAGCCAAAGTAGAGATTGTTGAGCTAATGGCCCAAATTCCTCCACATCAACCTAAATCAATAAATTTGTGGGTATAATATTGGCTTGTTTGCTAAGGAATTTAAGGTCAAACTTTTCAAGTCATGCATTTAATGCTCAAATTATTACAATGCCTTTTGATGGAACAACACAACCATTTCTACCGACATTGAAAAGAAATTGTTTCATAGTACAAGACAAAGGCAATTTTGAGCATTATAAATGCATCTTGAGCCTCTCTATTTTTATGCAGGAAAGTTGAGATACTTAGCAAAATTTGAGAGTTTATTTTCACCAATATTAACTCAAATCTATATTCACTTTTATTTTAGGAGAGAGTTTTATTTTATGAAGATTATACACAAAAATTTATATCCTCATTTTACTTAGTCTTGGAATTATGCCCATGACCCAATCGTTATGTAATAGATTGAACACCTTAGTTTTGTGATTATTAATTTTGTTTAATAACATGGCAAATGATTTTATTATCATATTACGTTTATTGTTTATTATTCTAATATGATAAGTCCTTGATTAAATTTATATACTTGCCATTATAATGGAGATTATGATAATGAGGGTCAAGTCTTTAGGGTTTAATCTAAAAAAAGTTCTTGATCATAGGATCATCTAATAAGGACTCTAATGATCCGGTTAGATCACTATGTATGTAATAATATCTATTGGATGGATATTAGCAGATTTCATTTAATAAGTTACATATATAGATGATACATATGGAGATATGATCATTTAACTGACCAAACTGAGAATTCCCAATGGTTAATATTACTTATGAACTGTCAAGTGGGATATTCTCGTAAGGATTTAAATGTATATTTTTTCTTTGGCTTAAGATCATCATAGTAATCAATAGATCACTTATTATGTTTTAATGTCAGACACCTAGTGTATAAAAATGCTAGTTAAATGATCATTGGATATAATTAAGTACCTATCTAATTAGTCAAGATAGGATCCATCGACTCTGGGAAATGAGTTTGAGTTTTATGTTATTATTGATCTTAATGGTTGTTTCAAGACCTTGGCCAAGGCGATTGTATGAGTGAGAAAAAGGAGTTTTCTTAGTAATTCACCAATCATTAATGATCGACATGTAACATAGTTGGTTATCTAATAGGATTTGACAGTTAAACTATACCTTAGGATAATCCGGAGTTGTAATGATGGAAGGTAATAATACATTATCCTTAACCAGGTTCCGTCTTTGTAAGGTTGTTACTTCACACTATTATGTCATTGAGGAGTGTTGTTAGACGCCAACCTTGATTAGTAATTAATTGGATTAATTACTACCGGCTTAGTGATGAACTTATGTGGTCACACACTTACAAGTGTAATATTTCCTGTTTATGATTATTTAATTTATTATGAGATAATTTATTAAATAATCTATATGTCATATTATTATATATTTTTCTAGCACAAAAAATATAATTAATATTGAAAATTTTCTTGTACAAAATAAATAAATAAAATAAAATAGTTTTATTTTATTTCATTTTATAAATAATAATAATTAATTAAAAAAGGAACAAAAGGCATAGCATTGGTGGTTATTGTTTTGGTTTTATATTTAGTATCCGTTTGGTTGAGCTTTTGGAGGGTCCAAAAGTTTTTTTTTCTACAGCAAAAACTATTTTAAGAAAAAAGTAAGTGTTTGGCTGTAAACTTTAAAAACCCTTTTGGAGTAGAAATAGCTTTTTAAAAAGCTCAAATACAACTTTTTTAAAAGATAAAATTTGGAGCTTTTTAGAAAAGCCCCAAATTTTAGCTTTTTTGAGAAACTAATTTTCCGTCACTTGCGTAAAGAAGTCTGTCACTTACGTAAAGAAAAGCCCCGAATATGTCTGTTCTGTTTCTTCTGTTCATCAGTCACCACGCTTCTGCTCAGTTACTCTAATCTTCTCAAGACACAGGTTAGTTCTTCTAATGTTATTTCTTCTTTATATTTTTTGTCTTCTCCTGAAAGTTTATTTTTCTTCGTTGAAGGCAGACGTGTTTAAAATTGGAGCTCCAAGTTGAAAACTAGAAGAAGAAGAAGAAGTTGTTGGGCAATGGCGCTTCGTTCGTGTCATAATCTTGGTCGTCCATTGTTTGCTCCTCTTAGTAAAACCCCATGTCGAAATTCCAATTTTTTTATGAAGAATTGTAGCTTCGACCCAACTCAGTCACACAAGGTAGCTACCGACCACATGTCTTCTTCTTCTGTTCTTTTAGTTTCATGCTAGGTTCTATGTTTGTTGGGTTTTGTTTGGTTGCTGAGAAAATTTAGGTGAAGCAAATATATTTAATACTTAAGGAATGTATTTTACCTTTACTTTCAAGTGGGTGTTTTTCTTTCATGAGTGCTTTTTAGGATATTTAACATTCATGTGCATTCTTCTTTTGTTTTGTTTTTTTTTAATAATGAAAGTTGATTAGATGAACTCAAAAGGGCGGTTTTAAATTCTGAATATAGTGAAAATAATGGTTTAATGGGTCCAAAAACCAAAAAATAATATTATGTGATTTACATGTAGCATAATAGTGCAATTTCATTATTTTTCCCTGCAATAAAGCATGAAAACAACTGTATGATAAGACATTGATCCTTGGATTTTATGAAATAACTTTCTTGGTGCCATTATTGATAACCAGATGAAATTTTTTGTAGGATACTCTAGAGTATTGTTGCACCTTCTCTTTCACAGCAGTCTGTACCTTTTTACGAACTTATTGAAACAACTGGATAATCTCAATCACAAGACACTAGGGGCCCAGTGTATGTAAGAAATATCCTTATCAACTAACCATAACTAGATCAATTTACGTCTACCATTGAATTTCTGCTTCTAGCGAGGGATTGAATTGCAAATGTAATATCCATTG
>JAOTAX010000197.1:37452072-37462571 GCA_025629825.1 Erythroxylum guanchezii
AGGATTAAGTATATAAAAACCAAGTTTAAGACATAAGTAGGCAAGTGACAAGTGTCACTTGCCACTTGTCTTATTTCTAAGCATTCAAAGGTTTCTAGAACAATTTCGACTCCAAATTTTCTCCCGAAATTCCAATGACTCAAATCAATAATTCGTAAAATCATGTACCCAATATTCCAGTGCTATTGGACAATCATTTCTAGTACCGAAAACTGATCAGTCCGTCGCTTGGCAATTTTTTCAGTCTGAAAATTTTCCCCGAAATTTTCCAGAAAATTTCCTAAAATTCCCCAAAAAATGTAAAACTCACAAAAATCACCAGAAAATTTCCTAAAATTCCCCAAAAATGTAAAACTCACAAAAATCACTCTAATTAATTTTTCAAGCACAAATATCACATTTTTCACAAAAATCACATTTATAGACACATATGCCGGGAAATGTCATGAATGCCGGTACAATCATGTGCATATACAAAAATTACAGTTTATGTGTTGATGGAGGCCATATCATGCATGAACATGCCGAGACAAATTTACACACTCTTTACCCGTCCCAAATGACCAATTGACCCTTCCCATCGGTGGTGGGATGTTACACTAATGTTATTCTAACATTATAAAATCATACAATATCCAAACTCTCATTCTTTCCAATATCACCTCCAAAATTCCAAACCTTCGGGTTAATTTTTCATGATAATTTTGATTAGATCAATGAAGTAATTTGATAACATTTTCTTCTAGAAAAATGTTCCCCATTGTCTTAAGTTTCTAATGACACCAAAATCGTTCAATTTGGTTCAGTAATCTGAAAGCTATACTCCAAACATTTTTGGATAGTTCTTATACTGAAACAGTACACTATACTCAAATTCCATCCAGAAATTGAAAGTTTTAGAGACTGAATCAAAATTCAACTCCTTTAGATAATTTGTATCCCTATGTCTCTAGATTACTCAAAATTAAAAATCATCTCATTTGGATAAATACAGAAGAAGATATGGCCAAAATATCAAAACATGTTTAGTACAGAGAAAAGTTCGCCACGCCAGAGGGGAATTCTCGCAAAATTCTCACAAGTTCGCCATGGCAAAACCTAGAGTTGGCCACGACAAACTTTACCTGAAAGCAATCCTAACCAAATCCTTCAAGTTCGCCACGGCGAAGTAAGGAGTTTTTTGTGACAAATTTTCATAGAAGCAAACCCAGTTTTTCAACTTCAGGTCAGATTTTAAGACTCTTATAGACAGAATTTGAATTCGACTTCTTCATGAAAAATGTAGCCATATGTCTCTAGTTTACTCCAAATTAAGAATCATCTCATTTGGATAACTAGAGAAAAAGTTATGGCTAAAGAACTGAATCATAATCAAATGGAAAATGTTATAGGCAACATTTTTCCAGTACCCATTAAACACCATTCACTCACCCAATCCAACATTATGTCATTCCCTAATCTATTATCCATCAAAACAAAAAAGCATGACATGAATCTATCCCCATTTCTCATCCATGTTTCAATCATGAACCCATCCTTATTTTATGAACATTTAACTCTTAACTATCATCAAAACATGTTTCATTCATCAATTCAAGAAGAGTGATGCTTATACTTACTTGTTTAGCTTCAAGATCTTCAAACTCTTCAAGCTCTCTCTTATCCCTAGCTTTCTTCTCTCCCATGTGCATCACCATTCAAGGGTGGTAGGGTTAGGTCTTTGGTAAGAAATGAAGAAAATAGAATGGCTAGTGATGGAAGAAAGCAAGGTTCAACTTGTGGCTTGGAGAAGAGAGTGTCGTGAGTGAAGAAGAAGAAGAACGGAGAAGATGAGAAATGAAGAATGTAGCACCCCACTCCCGAAAGACACGTATCCGACATCCTGAGGGATATCCGAGACCGTGCCTTGCAAAGGTGGCATGCTAGAACACTTATTTAGTCAAAACTCAGTACAAAAAAATTTTTTGAAACCACAATCACAAATATAATTTGCAAAAATCAGTAATCAAATTGGGCCCACTTTCATTCACAAACATCTTCAATCAACACATTACAACCAATAGGATTTCAATACCCAATTGGGGCCTACTACAAATACAAAACACTATTTTACAGAAATTGCGAAATACAAATTTATAGAAGAATAGGATAACACTAATACAAACGCAAACTGATCCTAACCTGTATCTCTGACTTATATGCAGTAGGTATACTCCCGTTTGTCTAACGGGGTATTTTTCTAATCTTGAAAAATGATTGCAAATTTTAGGTGAGTTTTGCGAACTCAATGAGTGACCATCATCAATGGCTCACCCAATCACGTAACATATAATTTACATTCACATCATTTCGCATTTCACATTCAATACAACTTGATCATTCATATTATGCATATGCAGTGCACATGAGACTCACTTTCCATTGATTACTTTATTGTGACTGAGTGCCTAAACTGTACAATATAAGGCTCATTGATAACTGTCCCATATAGAGCTCATGAATAACTGTCCCATGTAGGGCTCATTAAACGTTGAGGCTGAGGCTCTGAATAACTTTTAAGCTCGAGGCTCTTTTTCACTCGTTGAGTTTTAAGCTCTGATCGGTGGCTACTCTGGTCACAACTGCCATTATGTTTCATGCATTCATGAAATGAAATGTATCAATCACATTTGCATGATCTTATTCAATCACATTCCCATATCATCGGACCTTAGTCCGGCATTCAACATTAAGTTGAGAATCACAATTTCACTTACATGCAAATGCTCATTCAAAACACATTTATCATCAAATTATGTACACTTAGTTCATCTCATTCACATACAAGCAACACTTCAATATCTCAACCCAACATAACAATCATTGGACATCCTGTCTGGAAACCAACACAATCAATCACATTCATGTAGACATTCAGTAGTTAATCAATACAAAAATTCACACAAAACAAACAATAAAATAAGACCATCTAGGTCTACTCACAATACGCTCCTGTTTAGCATTTGCTTCAAAATTCTAGGAGTGCCAGAATGCGGTCATTTAACTTGCACAATCCATTTATGCAAGATACACATACATCACAATTTGTACAATCATAAATTCTTAATAATGCACATGAATAAAAAGAATTATGTACAATGCATTTTCATGACAATCTTGGGTATTTATCCATCAATTTCATCACAAAATCATTATCATATGAAAACTCATCTAAGTATAACTTATACTTAGGTTGATGCCTCATTAAAACCATTAAATTCTTAATTCATTTCTCATTGAATCACTTCAGATTTTTCCAAGACACACTTTCAGGTCTACCATTCACATTCAATCAAAAGGCCAAAATGAGGTAATTTGGTCAAAATCTCTTCCAGAAAAGTGTTCCCTTATGTCTTATGTTTCTATTGACACTAAAATCACTCACTTTGGTTCAGAAATTTGGAAGATATGCCTCAAACATTCTCGGGTTGTTCCTATACGAAAACAGTGTACTATGAACATCTTCCATCCAGAATTTGAATATCTTAGAGAATGAATCAAAATTCGACTTCTTCAGATAATTCGTATCCCTATTTCTCTACTTTACTCCAAATCAAATACCATCTCATTTGTATGACTAAAGATCAAGATATAACCTAAATACACAAACATGTTCAGTGAAAACACACCAGTTCATACTCTTCCAAAACATTCCTTCACTTTCTTTCGATCAAACTTTTCCAAATAAATTCACAATGCTACAATTTTTCATGGAGAGATGCAAAAATGTGTTAGGAATTTATTGGTTCAATAATCTCTTCATTTGGTGGTCGGGTTATGAAGTTATGGCCAAAAGAATGAACTATGCTTATGTCCTTAACCACATTGTACCTATCTCGGGACAATTGGCATAACGTTCACTAAGGATATCAGATTAAGGTTATTCTTAGATAGTTTTAAAGAGGACTTCTATATCTACAACTTTTTTGAAGACTTTGAAGTGAAATTTTGTCATTTGGAGACACACGGCCGTGTGAAATCACATAGTCAGACCGTGTGTCTTTCAGGTCAGATTGTGTTTTCTGCATCAAAAACACATGGACCCTATGAATTTACACGACCTGACTATGTAACCTTCGGGTTTACTAAATTTTTCATCTCCAAAACCCCTCTAAAGGATCCTAAACCCATTCTAACATCATATATACTCTTAATCTTCCCAAATTCACCTCTTCTTATGCAATTATCACTCCATAACCATTCAAACACCAAGTATAATTCATTCACTCCCAATTCCCAACTCATTTAATTCATCATCTCTATAGAAAATGTCTTTAAATATATACCCAATTTCAACTCAACATCATCCATGCACGTTTCATATTCCTCACTTGATCATAAACACCCAAAATATAATACATTCCCACACACTCAAAACATAACACAACATACACATTCATCCACAACTTTTGTTGCACCCAATTCCTAAATTCAGGTCAAGATTTGCGACTCTTAAAGACAAAATTTAAATTCGATGTCTTCATAAGAAATGTAGCCATATGCCTTTAATTTAATCCTAACCAAAAATCATCTAAATTTCACAACTATAGAACAAGTTATAGCTAAAAGACTAGAATATATTAGTGGAAATTTTTCTGCTAAAATTTTCCAGATTTTCGAACTTTCAATATTTTACATCTAACTCATCTTCTACCTAAATTATCTCTTCCATTTCATTTCCTCATCATTATCTACCCAATTCACTCATTATATCAATCAAAAACAATTCATGATCTATATTTGATCATTAACCCAAAAACAAAGCATCAAATGTACCCATTCATCATAATTTTTTGCACTCACCCCAACACCATTATATGCAACATCTAACTTCCAAAACATCTCTATAACACATTATACACCATTAATCATCATACATATACAAAAGAAAGAAATTTACCTAGGTTTTTCATCATTCACGACATATACATACACAAAACTCTATTTCATGTCATCAATCCTATATTTCTCATCATTCTAGTTTCATTTTAACAATACCCATAACATTTAAAGCATAACTTACTTGGTTTAGCTCCAAATTCTTTAAAATCTCACTCAACCCTAGCTCCTAAGCATCCCACGTTCTTCATCTTCTAAAGGAGGAAAAGGTAGGTTTTTCTTATGATAAGGAAGAAGATGATATGGTGAGAGTAGCAAGTGAAAGATGGAAGCAAGATGTAACTTGATGGAGCTTTGGATGAGTCAAGAATGAAGGAGAAGAAGAGAAGAAGAATAAGCCACGAAAATATGAGGAAAACAAAAGTTAAGATGAAAGACAAAACATTTCATTAGGTCTATCAAGTGGGGATTGTTGTAAGAGAGAGAGAGGAATGGTGAGTGGCAAGTGAAGTGACATGTGTCACTTGCCACTTGTCCTCTTTTTGTGGTTCCAATTGATCCCCTTTAATATCTAGTCCATTTAACTTCAATTTCTACTCCAATTGTCTCCCAATTTTCAATGACACTAGTTAATAAATCCTAAAGTCATTTATCAAAATTTCCATTGCCATTGGACAGTAATTTTTACTACCATTTAACAATTGTTTTGCCACTTGGCAATTTTTCCTAGCTAAAATACCCAACAATTTCCAGAAATTTCTCCAAAAATTCCCAAAAATTCTAAATCAATTTATACAATCTCCAAATCAATTTTTAACATATAAGAACCACATTTCCCAATATCTCACATTTATAAACAATTATACCCGAAAATTGTCAATGAATGCATGTACAATTATTTTTATGTGCAAAGATCACTATTCATGTGTATGTGCATATCATGTAATGCATGAGCATGAAATGTGTTTTCCTAATTTCTCAACAATCTATCACATTTACTATTTTAGCCTTAACATGGATAATGGGATGTTACAAAGAAGATGGAGAACAAGGGAGATGTCGTTTTTGGCAAGTAAAAGACCAAAATATGGTCTTTCACTTTATAAAAATGTGTTTCATCAAGTGGTGTGGCAAATGACACATGTCACTTCCCCATGATTCCATTTGGTCCACTTTAATGACCAGTCCATTTTGTCTCCAATTTCTACTCCAATTGTCTGCCAATTTTCAATGACATAAGTTATTAAATCTTAATGTCACATATAAAAATTTCCATTATCATTCGACTCTTATTTCTACTACCATTTAACAATCATTTTGCCACTTGGCAATTTTCCTAGTCCTAAAATACCCTTAAATTCCAGAAAAATTTTCATATTTCACCAAAAATTCTAAATCAATGCTTATACTCTCAAAAATCAATTTTCAATGCAAATAATTCACAATTCCAATTATGATCACATTTATAGATCAATTATACCCGACAATTGTCAATGAATGAATGTACAGTCATTTTGATGTGTGCAAAAATTCAAATTCACATGTATGAGTGCTAACATTATGCATGATCTGAAATGCATTTTTTTACTCTCTTATTTATATTTTCTCAATAACTGAAATCTAGGGTTCTAATCTTTAGTATGGAAATAGGGTGTTACAATAATGGTTAGAGACAACTATATAGAATGCATAGATTGGCTTATGAAATCTAAGATGAAAGAAGCAGAAAGTGTAGTGTTGGTTATTGTGTTTGAAAATTATGCGTATAATTTATGGGAAGAGACGAATTCAAGGTTGTTTGAAAATATTAAAAAAAAACAGATGGACCAAATCAAGCATAACATAATCTAGTGGGTAAGGGAAAAAAAAATCATATATTGCTTAAAAACAAAGATATGTAGTAGATACATAGCTTAATCTTATGAAACTTATTCATAACCAAATCATAAATACAGGCTCAGTGAATTGTAAAGGATTAACATGTAAGATTACTCCAGATTTTAGGAATATAGTAGCAAATATAAAGAAAAAAATTAGGGCTAACCATATAATGCATCCTTAGGATCCTTGATAGAGCAAGATGCCTTCCCACTGTGGATTAGAGTCTCTACCCTGTGAAGAATATGTAACTAGATTAGGGAGATTTATGGAAGAAATAGTAAGCATAAAGAAGATAGTAAACGTAAAGAAGAGAGTTAGGGTTTGCATATTAAAGCATTCATTAACTTTTAAACAGATCTAGTTTTTTCCTGATGATTTCGATGCATGTCGAATGCATCAGAAAATAAAACCTAACTATGCACACTAAATTTTGTAGTAGTGATGAATAGTGATTGTATCCACAGGGAATGTACGTGTACCTTTTATAATGAAAACAATTTGCCACCTTTCATGTTTTAAAAATGATTCATGTCTTCTTTGGCCCCTCATATGTCTATTTATATGAAAAATTAAGTTTTCATGAAGATGCACAGTCGTGCTTTCTACTTTGTATCTCCAAAAAAATGCCACTTTCAAAATTATGAACAGTGATGCATTTTGTTGGTCATGTTGAATCCTTCATTTTCTTGTCCCATCTTCACTCTAATCCATCTCCTTCTTGTTCCAAAATTAAAAATGACCTTGAACATCAAAAGGATGGCTCAAATAACCAAGCAATCTAGGGGTAGAATTTGATAAAATGTGTTTAAGAATAAGATAGATCTATAGGTACACTTAAACACCATTCATGATCAAGACAATTATAACTAACCCACACATAAGCTCACCCCCACAATTATACTCTTGTGCATCCACAAACGTCAATAATCATAATGATCCTCTAGCTTTAAAGTTTGGGTAGGACATTTAGTTAGGTTTATGACATGTAATGTGGTTAGCACAAAGAAAAAAGGTAAATAAAGCTCAAAGGGGCTTATTAAAAAGAAAAATCATATCGACAGGTCAGCTATTTGGTTAATGTAGCTTGTAAAACAAAGAATGCCTATATCATTTTCATGTTAATGCATATCATAAAAATGTGATCTCAAATAAAGAATCAAAGTAAAGTTTACCAAGAAGGTCACACACAAACAAAAGACAATGAGACTTATATGGATGTGTTAGTCTATAAAGGCTCCAAATTCTCACTGGTTTGTGTCTACCACTAGTTGCTTCTTTTCTAAAAGTAACGTATATTAACTAATCACAGGAGTAAAAGTATTGCTCGAGTTGCCATGAATTTTTCTAGGCAGTTCACTCTTTAACTATGACTATATAGTCTTAAAAGCAATGAAAAAAAGAAAAAATATTTGTTTATTTGATTGACATTTTAAAACAACTAAGAAAAACACATAAAAACTAAGATCCCCACCTCCACACTTAAAACTTACGTTGTCCCTATTGTAGCTTCAAATTTAAGAAATGGATTATTGAACAAAAACAACAAATGCAAGAATGTAAATTAAAAGGAACAAACTTTCCTTGACTTGCCTCCCAAATAGCGCCTCTATTTCTTGTTGTTGGCTCAAATCCATATTACTCTCATCATGTGATGCCATTTGCATCTTCAAGCATCACTACTTCCATAATCTTTGTTTGTAAGCCTTCATAGTACAACTTTAGGTGATAACCATTCACTTTGAATATCTTTTCTGTTTTCAAACCCCGTATCTCTACTAAACTAAAAGGAAAGACATAAGATACCACAAATAGACCAACCCAACGAGTACAAAACTTATCAGGCCCCATTTTCGAAGCCCAAGATTTTGGACCCCGTTCCTCGAGCCCAACAATCCGAAGCCAAAAAGCATAAATGGATCTCCTTGTAGGGTCATTCCTATAAACTCTCATTTCCTTTCTATCAATCCTTGAAAATCAATATCCAAGTCTAACACATGTT
Source organism: Erythroxylum guanchezii (assembly GCA_025629825.1). Lineage (NCBI taxonomy): Eukaryota > Viridiplantae > Streptophyta > Magnoliopsida > Malpighiales > Erythroxylaceae > Erythroxylum > Erythroxylum guanchezii. The sequence goes on from JAOTAX010000197.1 coordinate 37,460,831, forward strand.
GAAGAAGGGGGAAAACGTGTTAGGAATCCAATACATCCAGAGTCACCTCAATTGGAGTCGGATTGAATTTGTGTTTAGACGTTTTGAAAGAGGACATTGAGATCTACAACTTTTAAGAAGAACTTTAAGTGAGATTCGACCTCTAAAAGGGTCAAAATGGAACAGAAAATATAAAATGAACAGCGCATAAAAACTAAGAGGAAACAGAAATGAGACGAAACAAAACTAAGATGAAGACAGAGCAGAAATGAGACGAAGCAAAATGAGATGAAGGCGGAGCAGAAATGAGTCGAAGCAAAACTAAGACAGAAACTAAGACGAAGCAAAAATGAGACGAAACAAAACTAAGACGGAAACTACGATGAAACAAAAATGAGATGAAGCAGAAATGAGACGAAATAAAACTAAGACGAAGACGAAGACGAAGAAAAATGAGATAAAGGTGGAGCAGAAATGAGACGAAGCAAAACTAAGACGGAAACTAAGAAGAAGCAGAAATGAGACAAAACAAAACTAAGATGGAAACTAAGATGAAGCAGAAATGAGACGAAACAAAACTAAGACGAAGACGAAGTAGAAATGAGACGAAGCAAATTGAGACGAAGGTGGAACAGAGATGAGATGAAGCAAAACTAAGACAAAAACTAAGACGAAGCAGAAATGAGACGAAACAAAAATAAGACGGAAACTAAGACGAAGCCGAAATGAGACGAAACAAAACTAAGACGAAACAGAGTCAAACTAAGACGAAACAAAAGTCAAACTAAGAGGAAGGGAACTAAGAAGAACCAGAATCAAACTAAGATGAAACAAAAGTAAACCAAGACGAAGGGAACTAAAACGAAACAGAGTCAAACTAAGACAAAGCAACCATTCATCAAACTTAACCTTAAAAACAACATAATCATACATAACAAACTTCTCATTCTCAAACAAAGTCAAGATCTGAACAAACTTTCTTTACACATCAACCTTAATACAAAAATACAATAGATGCTTGTGCTTGAAATGCCTGAAAAGTTAGCCAAAAGGGATTGAACTAACTTAATTACAAATGTTCTAATATCTTGAAGTTTCTGAAGCCTTGTAAGGATCACTGATCTTCTCGATTTGCATCTGAGGAGGGAAGAGATGGGATGAGCTACACAACTCAGTGGCTAATATATTTATAGCCATTAATAATTAGCTCCAATTCAAGCATATGTATGTATGTATGCCCAGCAAATTTAGTACTCATACTGAATTCAGGCAATTTACCCATTCATCATAATTACCTCAATGCATAAAACAACTCATAACATATAACAACCAATATGCTTCATACTGAACAGTTCAATTATGCAAAGCACAACAAATAACTCAAGGGTTCCATAAAACAGAATGAGGAAACCGAAGTTTACCCCATGAACAACATAAGTCCATTTTAGAGCTCATATGCCACAAGCGGGCAGCTGAGAGAAGGCTATTATCAACGTGCACGTGACGAACAGAATGGTTCCACTCTTGCCCAATCAGAAGCACATAATTATGCTCAGAATCATTTTATCGAAATGCTTTTATATCTTTGAACCTCTTCTTTTATTTTTCATGCAAAAATCAAATATCATGGCCTAAATCAAGGTATAACAATATGCATATTTCATTTTACAGTACCAACATTTACAACAGGTCAATTTCAAACATACATATATATATATATATATATATATATATATATATACACATAGCCAAGAACTAGCCC
>JAOTAX010000197.1:37484358-37499944 GCA_025629825.1 Erythroxylum guanchezii
GATGGCCGCCACCCACGAATGGAAAGAAGAATATTTCTACAGCAGCTATGGACTCCGATTCCATTGGAAGCTTTGACCAGACGATAGAAACTGGAAACTTTAGCAGAAGGAGAGGGTTTAAAGCTGCAGATGATGTGGGATGTCTCTGAAAAGAACCTAACAACACATATATATAGTCAACGAAAAGGTGTTTATGTTACCGACTCCTAAGATTGGAAATAACGTAAGCAGGGTCGTCAGCTACTATGGCATTTAGGCTTTTTCTCTTTTTCTCCATAGAGTAACATAAGTTCCATTCATTTGTGCTTGTACTCTATTATCTATTCTTGTTTTTGTCCCTTTCTTTTGGTCGGATTGATTCATTCCTCGTATCCAAAGTTGCATCTTAATGGTACCAGAACACGATAGACAGAGAATACTAACAGTACACGAGACAAAAATGGCCTTGAAAGCAATCATCTGCAAGACCCAGATGCGTTAAAACTTATAATCAGAAAATAACTTGGAAGAAATTGTCAACGCGTATTGTCTAGTTTATGTGCAAAGAGTTGTATGCAATAATGTATCAAGGGTTAACCATTAACAGAGGATAACTTGGAGAATTGTCGTGACCTCTTCGTCTGGTCTGTGTTTCATTTGAAACTTAATTGTTCAAGTCAACAGGTAAAACACAGGGTCCTCGAGAAATCAGTCAAAAGGTTGTGCTATTACAAAATAGAGTACAAAGTGAAATGTTCTCCTAACCATTACAGGTTTAAAAGAAGAGAAAGAATTTGGTTAAGGTAAGTTTGCTTTCTGAGATGCAGGACATTATTTGATTGCTTATGAAATGTCCCCGCTCATGCTTTAGCAAGGATAGTTGATGATACAAAATGTTACATAGACTACTATGCAAGAAAAGTAGTATAAGAATGCAAATTCGGAATCTTGAATTGTACATTGCAATAACTGAAGAAACCATCTTCCAAACAATAGTTAATTATGGTTTAACATATGTATCCCTCAGACAGATTCAACCTGTAGCAACGACAAGGATGCAGTTTGTAATGCAAAACAAGGTAGCACAGTCAAAGTTGATTCTAGCTAATCTGTTATATTCTAAATAGAGTTTTAATCCTTACTGACGAGATTCGCCAAGAAGCTGTGATGTATCAGGAGGGTCTTCCGAGACAGGAGGTGATCCATTTCCCTCTGAAATAACCTGTATCGACTAACTGCACAACTTTGATACAAGCAAAAAATATTGCAACGTAAATGTTGCTTCAGAATCGGATACATTGAAGTCCAAATTTCATGTTGATGTTTCACTGGCACGCTTTATCTCTAGAGCAGCTTTAACGACATCTTCTCGGGAGATGACTCCAACCTTGTCAATAAAGACATGAAATTACATTCAACATATAAAATAAGGAGAAGATATCAATTTATTAGCTGTTCATCTGCTGTCAACTCCAACAAAGAGAAGTCAAATATGAATAAATCTCACCAGCTTGCCATGGCTATCCACTACTGGCAGTCGATGATACTTTGTTTCGAGCAGCAACCTGAGTTTAGAAGATTTTGAATAAGGTCGCTTGGTTGCTTACATTTCTAATTACAACAGAAAAGGTAAAGGCAGAAACAACTTGAGAAGCATCAGAATTCACTACTTAGAGGATTTCTTTTTTACATTTCCAAGGATTTATCAGCAACAAAATCCATTTCAAACACATTTTCAACGCATCAGAGTTCTCATGTAATGTTCACCTCGACTTCCAATAGAGTCTGCAGTAAGACAGTATATGCATGTTTCAAGTATCCTGGTACATTTTGAAACTTTGGAATCGCCTAATTAGTGATTAGAATCTACCAAATACTCAGGTGAACTACAAGTACCTGGCAACAGCATCTATATCAGTGGCTTCATTAACAACAAGCGGATTAGGTGTCATCAAATCACCAACAACTTTTCCACGTGTCTTAACAAGAACTTTCTGCAGCTCGTTAAATTTCTGCAAGATCCAGAATCAGGAAGGAACTAGTTAAAAATCAGCTTCATACAGAAGCCTGCATTCAGAAAATCGTATATCCTTATTAGAGGCAGGCACTGTAAGGTTGCATTAGATTCAGGGTGAGGTGACATTTTATAACACTCCTTCCTGTAAGCCCATTTAACTTTCTTCAACCACGAAGAAAAGGGCAGATTGAGCTACTGTCATGAGAGCAGATTGAGCTACTGTCATGAGATTAGAAAACGTCTTTTGATGTAAAAAGAGAACCGAACATATCATACTCCTGCCTTGGTTAAAGAGAAAAAGAAGCACATTTGCATACCATACAAGCTTCATATTTCCTATCCACAGTACCAAAAACAGTCAAAGAGAAGTGTGCTTACTTTCCAAGAACTATCGACATTTGGAAAAAGATTTGTCTCAATTTGATTCCCACCTATGATCCATCACAGGAGCGTGTTATCAATGCTTTTTCTACCACATGATTGTAGGAAAAAAGATACTCAAAACTAACAAAACTACATTAACTTGTGATGCCAAAACACAGTACAATCGGTTCCAACATTCAAGTACCAACGAAATTCAATTATAATTTGAATCAGTTGCCAGATTGAAGACTAAAACCACGAAAACAAATTCTCGATGAAGAAGATGAAGAATACAGAAAAGCTCAATGCTTTGGTCCAAAACCAAAAGGATAAACAATTCCTTTCCAAATCCTTCTTTTATCTCATTTATTTGTATGTACCTCTCCATCTCAGGAATTATATGCACCCCAAAGCATTTTATGAAGTCCTTATTCTGTTAACTTCTTCATGTCATTAATGAAGCAGAGTTAGCAAATTAAACTTACTAAAGTAGGATATGCTATTGGTTATCATCCAACAAGCAATGCTTGGGGTAACTTGTGAATTTGATATCTATTAGAAACCCTCCAAACATATCAATAAAAGGCCTTAAGATCTTCAACTCTAATATTCCAGCTATACCACAACTTGGAAAAGCAACTTTATCAGTTAAATTCCAAAATTAACTTGGTGTTTCAGTTCTAGATCAACACTCTCGAACCAATATACAGTTCCTCAGCAAAGTAAAACAAAAAATGAAAATTAATAAACTTTTGTGTGAGCTGGGCTCTCTGTCAAAAGAAACAAAACTCAATTATTGGAGCCATTGTTGTCTTCAACTTTAAGTCCAAACACTAAGGTAAACAGAATGCATAAACATTCCCAGACACGAGTTAAGACAAAGCATGTCCATAAGTGGTTTTAGACTAGTATATAGTATAAACTACCTGATATGGAGTCCAGTGCTAACAAGTCATAATCAGAAACAACACCAACCTGCAACATCAATTTCCACGAAACCATTAGGAAAAGAATATCAACATCCACGAATGGGAAGTTCACAGAGACCAAAAAAAGTCAAATTAAGGAACGGAATTTACCAATTTCCAGTCATCATCAACTACAGGAAAACCGGTTATTCTATTCTCCACAAGAGCCAGCAAAGCTGAACAAGTAATAAAATAAACAAACTATGCAATTCATTATCACGTTAGACAATCAACAGCTAAGGTAGAGCGCAGATAGCATATTGTATTTTATTCTCTCCAAAAAGATCAAACCTTGGTCCACAGTGGTTGTAGTTTTGACGACGAGTAAATTTTCCTTCTTGATCATGAAATCACCAACCGTGTACTTCCCATGTCCAGGCTAAACAGTCAAGAAATAGATCACCAAAAACCCATCAAGAAGAACCCAAAAAAAAAAAAAAAGCTGGAAAGTATTGGCACAAGCAAGTTAGTGAGTCGACTAGTTAGTGAGGTAGTTGTTGGTTACCGGAAGAGATTCGTTTCCCGCCATTGAGAACGCGCGAGGAAAGTGTCGGGAAGGAGCAGCGGGACAACGGCACTGCCACACTTGGCGGAGCATATTTGCCGGAGCAGCAGAAACGAGAGGCAGACATGACATGTGGCGAGGATAACAGTCAAAGCGTGAAATAGGAAGCGCACTTGTTAAAGTAAAGGAGGCCATTGATTGAACGAACGACATTGAGTTCTTGAGGGTGGTTGGTCGTTTTTTATTAAATACAAATAAATTTACGGCTGTTGGTCTGAAACTGAGATTCGGAATCTGAGAGGAGATCTAACATACTGATCCGATATGCATCAGACATCAGAACAACATGTGTTTCTTTTTTTCTCTTTTTCTGTTCTAGTCGGAGGGGACTTAAGTGAAGCGGTCCAACTCCTAAATTATTGGAGACTTTTCTTATTTGAGTTTGTCCAAAGATTTGGTTTTAATCAATGTTTTAATTCTATCAAATAAAATTAAAAATTAAAGTTTAATTAAAAAATTATTAAATAAAAATTAATTAATTTATTTTAATTTATAAGAATTTATTAATTTACAAAAATTAACCAATTAATTAACAAATTCTTCAATTTTTAACAATAAGAGTTATTAAAATAAATCTAACCGAAAAATTTTAAATTAAATTAAAAAATTGAACAGTTAAAAATTTTTACCATTAAATCGATGGAACTTATTAAATATTTTAATTATTGGTTTTAATTTTATTGATAATAGTTTGATTAAATCTTATTGTAATTAATAATATCAAAAATTGAGCTTAAATATTATAGTTGCAATAGTTTGATGATACGTTGCCACAATGGGTTGATTGATGTGATCTATTTATGGGAGAAAAATGTTTTAATTATTTTAACTTTGAATGAAATTTAATATAATAAATAGTTTAAAAATATTTTTATAAATTGAGAAAAAACTATTTGTTGATATATGATTAATGAGTTGAAATATAAAAATCTAATGGCATCTTATTTTAAATTTAATATAAAATTAAAAATAATTTAAATTAAAAATTAAAATATATTTTAAAAATTATTTTATTTATAAAAATTAAAATTTATAAGTCTAACGAAATATGCTATTTTTTAATTATTTTTAAATTATGGAAATCGGAGAAATCTCTATAACTATTAACTTTTTTGAGGGAATGAATGTTTTCAGTTCACAATACAAGCCCTCCGACTCCGAGTCTTGTTAAAAGAGGGATAGTTACTGAGGTTAGAACATAACCAAACCACGCGCTCTTACAGCACGTGGTTTTGATTAACTACTCTTGACTTCGTCATGTGGGACCCACCAACTCACATCCAAATCTAACGGCGCACAAATCTCGCGAGCATCATCAACATCATCGTCGTGATCATCTAGGGTTCTTTTTTGGTTCTCTATATCCTCCAGCCAGCCTAACACAAAGCTCTTTCCTTTTGAGTGCAGTCTCTCTTTCGCCTCTTTATATACTTATCTCTTTTTTTCTTCCGTCTCTGGCGTAGACTCACGCGCCGCCTCCTCACCGCCGGCGGCTAAAATTACCTATCCCTTTACCACCTTCCCTCTCCTCTCATATAAAAAAACCTTTAAAAAAAGAAGACACTAGAGAAGGAACATTAAGCACTTCTATTTTGCGTCTTTTAGGCTTTTTATCAAACACGTTGCATGAGTAGCTACTATTAGGCTTTTTGTCGAACACGTTGCCTGAGTAGCTGTTGCTGTTGTCTGGTTGAGTTTGGGGTCCTGGGTATTGATTATTTTTTGTGAATAATAAGAGGAGAGGGAAGAGAAATAGAAAAAATAAAATAAAAAGTTTGTGTTTTCCTGGGTGAGAAGTAGTCATGGCTCAGGTTCAGGTACCGGTTCAGGCTCAGGGTGTGAACGGCGGAACGGCCAATCCACAGTTTGTGACTACGTCGCTTTACGTCGGCGATCTGGATGTAAACGTTAACGATTCGCAACTGTACGACGTGTTTAACCAGGTTGGGCAGGTGGTTTCTGTTAAAGTTTGCAGGGACTTGACGACCCGGAGATCCCTTTGTTATGGTTACGTTAACTACAGCAATCCTCAGGATGGTAAGGACATCGTTTGTAGTTCGCTTAAAGTTTGGACCTTTTTGGGTTCTGGGTTGTTGTAACGTATGTGCTTAGTTATTCTAACGGAGAACTGGAGTGGATTTATACCAATATATACTAGAAGGAAGTAGGGTTTGGTGGGTTAACTGTACTAGATGGTCTTGTTTAATTGGTGCATTTAGTTGTCGAGACACGGATACTTTCTTGTTGAGTTTTAGGAGTGCAGTTTTGTATAAGAGTGGCAAAGCTTCAAACTTGACATAGACAATTTTGTTGTCTTGAATGACATCTGCGACCTAATGTTTTCTTCCACTCTGAAAGATAAGTTCAAATGAAAAATAAAACCCAAAAGCTTGCCGTCTTCATTAAACAAACAATATTGATGTGTAGCGCCCCAGGTTTTTACAGAGAGTGAGGGAAGAGATGAGATGATAAATTTATGTTTGTATGATTTTGATGGCCGGCTTGTTTTGCACATACCAAAAGTTATTGCTGTAATTTTGTTGAGAGGCTTTAGGTTGTCTCTTTACCAGTTCTGTTACTTTGCTTACTTATCAATTCAATAATAGGTGGTTGTAACTTTCCACTTCCTGAAATATAAAAAATGGACTAAATCCAGAACCATTTTGTAAGAGTTGATTGTTTGTTGAATGTAGGCTGTTGATTTCAAGCAATTGAAATTGAAAGTTGTTTTTTTTTTTTTTTTCCGGTTAAAAGTGTTTAACTGCATGGACTCTCAGGATAAACAAGCTATCTTATCAATGATTTTAAGCTTATGAATTTGTTTCTCTTTTCTTTTTAATATTTCCATTTTAGCACCAACAAGCCAACTCCTTCCCTATCTCATCCTTTGTTGAATCTGTTGACAGCTGCAAGGGCATTGGATGTTCTCAACTTCACTCCTCTTAATGGGAAGCCCATAAGGATTATGTATTCACATCGGGACCCTAGTCTTCGCAAGAGTGGTGCTGGAAATATATTTATTAAGGTATACTGCAATAGGAAGCTTTGCTAAATTCATTGCTTTGATGCATACTTATAATTTCCAGGTTCTCATGTCTCTAATTGGGATGTAAATGACAGAATTTGGATAAGGCTATTGACCACAAAGCATTACATGATACCTTTTCTGCATTTGGGAACATATTATCGTGCAAGGTAGCTACAGACTCTACTGGCCAGTCTAAGGGCTATGGATTTGTACAGTTTGACACTGAGGAAGCAGCTCAGAAAGCCATAGAAAAACTGAATGGTATGCTGTTAAATGATAAACAAGTTTATGTGGGACCATTCCTTCGCAAACAGGAAAGGGAAACTGTGATTGACAAGACAAAATTCAATAATGTCTTCATAAAGAATCTTTCAGAAGCAACTGATGAAGAAGACCTGAAGAAAACTTTTGGTGATTTTGGAACGATCACCAGTTCTGTGTTGATGAGGGATGGGGAAGGAAAATCCAGGTGCTTTGGATTTGTCAACTTTGAGAATGCCGATGATGCTGCTAGGGCTGTTGAGGCTCTTAATGGAAAGAAATTTGAAGATAAAGAGTGGTATGTGGGGAAAGCCCAGAAGAAATCTGAAAGGGAACTTGAACTCAAAGTTAGATTTGAGCAGAGTATGAAGGAGGCAGCTGACAAATTTCAAGGGGCAAACTTGTACATTAAAAATTTAGATGATAGCATAGGTGATGATAAGCTTAAGGAGCTGTTTTCTCCTTTTGGTACAATCACATCCTGTAAGGTACTTGGCATTAATTTTTGAATAGTATTTACCTGTGTGATCAGCCTTGGAAATTATAGTGCATGAGGCCTAATAAATATGTTTTCCTACTGATTAGGTGATGCGAGATCCGAATGGGATGAGTAGAGGTTCTGGGTTTGTTGCGTTCTCAACCCCTGAAGAAGCATCTAGAGCTGTAAGTTGTGCTTTCCAAGTATGCACATACTTTTTTGATAGTTCTGTAAGTTTATACCTGTTATTGTCTTGATAGCTTCTTGAGATGAATGGTAAAATGATTGTTAGCAAGCCACTGTATGTTGCACCTGCACAACGAAAGGAAGACAGAAAGGCTAGGTTACAGGTACCTCCATTCCAGTAGTTTATGAACTATTGAAGGAATTTATGTTTATAGTTATTTCATATTATTCGTAGTTTGCAATGAGTACTTGTATTCCACACTCTAGATCATAGAGATGCAACTTGCGTTATTTCATATTATTCGTAGTTTGCAATGAGTACTTGTATTCCACACTCTAGATCACAGAGATGCAACTTGCTCCCTACCTCCTTCCACTCTATGTGGATCTCTTTCTGCGTTGCAGTGACACCTTATTATATTCTATGGTATTGCTCATATTAACAAGTGTTGTACGTATCTTCTCTTCTACAGGCACAATTTTCTCAAATGCGGCCAGTTGCAATGGGACCTTCAGTAGCACCTCGTATGCCAATGTATCCCCCTGGCGGTCCAGGTTTAGGACAGCAAATATTCTATGGACAAGCCCCACCTGCCTTAATGCCTCCTCAGGTGAATTTCTGTTGGTAATTCTTTTTATATATGTTCTTAAAGTAGCTTTTATGATTATTTCATATGATTACATTGTCTCTGTACAAACTTGTGATTGAAGTGCTGAATATTTGTCAAATGAACTTTTTTCAGCCTGGATTTGGGTATCAACAGCAGCTTATACCTGGTATGCGGCCTGGTGCTGCTCCTATGCCAAATTTCTTTGTGCCAATGGTTCAGCAAGGTCAGCAGGGGCAACGACCTGGTGGCCGGCGAGCAGGAACTGCTCAACAAGCTCAGCAGCCAGTCCCAATAATGCAACAACAGGTTGGAATTTTCAGATGGCATCTGTATATTGTTTGTTGTATTTAAATAGTGGGGTTAATAATTGCCCTCTCTAATGTCAGATGCTTCCAAGAGGGCGTGTATATCGCTATCCTCCTGGTCGAGGCTTACCTGATGTACCAATGACTGGTGCTGGTGGAATGCTTTCTGTTCCTTACGATATGGGTGGTATGCCAATGCGTGATGCAGCACTGTCTCAACCAGTTCCAATAGGAGCTTTGGCTTCTGCTCTTGCAAATGCTACTCCAGATCAGCAGAGAACGGTAGGGTTTGACCTTATTACTTCTGCAGCTTTCTTAATTGATTTCCTGGGAAGAGATGATGGCAAGTGATTGATTTATAAGGATTTAGATTTGGCTAGCTGAGTGCGTTACATTTGTGATGTTTATCTGTGTCTGATTAGTCTGGCCATGTACGTTACTTTTTGTAGATGCTGGGTGAGAATCTTTATCCCCTTGTAGAACAGCTGGAACGTGATGCAGCAGCTAAGGTAACTGGCATGCTTTTGGAGATGGACCAGACTGAGGTTTTGCACTTACTTGAGTCACCAGAAGCTCTCAAATCGAAGGTTGCGGAAGCAATGGAGGTTCTGAGGAGCGTGCAGCAGCAGCAGGCAGCTGGTGGCACGGCTGATCAGTTGGCTTCATTATCATTGCATGACAACCTTGTTCCCTAGGTTGCGTGTGAGCTTTCAATATTTAACAAGATTTGAAACCATTTTGGATGCGGCTTCAATACTTTGTTAGATTGATTTCACTTGGTAACTTGGTTTTGATTGATTGTGATTGTTTCCTCAAGTTTGGAGATTAACCTTAATGCTTTGGTTTTTGTTGAGTGGAAATTAATCGTGTTTAAGTGGATTTGAAATATTGATTTCCAATTAGGAGAGCAGATCATACCATATGGCTAATTAATTGGTCGTCTTCAGTTGTGCTTCGGATTCTGTATGTAGATAACCTACCAAAGGGGCCAATATGATTGTTCATTTTTTCACAACACGTTGCTTAAAAAGAGAAAAGGATCCGTTAAGAACTCCAATTTCCGTGTATGTGTTTTTGAATAAAGGATTTTATTAAATTTGCAGGAACATGACAGCTTGTAGAGTAATATTTTTCCTGGAAAGTACAGTATACCCAAAATTATCAACTCACTTCTATCCACGAATAGAATAGTACACAAATCGGGTAGGACAGAGCATGTATGTGCAGCACAAAGACACGTTAGCGGTTAGCCTGAAAACTGCTCAAGTAATTTGATATATAATAATGCTTAATTTCTTCATTTTCTATTGTCCATGCTGATATATAACATATGCACAAGAACTAGCAAAACATTTTAAGGAAACACCTGAATCGCACAATCTATAGACCGATGAATCCGTTACTTGGCAGTTGGCAAAGGGCCTGAATGAAGATTACAGCCTCCTAACCTACCTAAACAGATGCATCATTAACTAAGCCTCCTGACGGTTGGCACGCCTCAATCTTAACCCAATATCAGCTTCCCTGTCATGTCGATCCCATAAATCTGAACTTTGTGCATCAGAGGTTGTCCCAGCCTCATTTTGTTTCTCTACACCATCTTCTCCAAAGTTGTGGAGCCTGCGACCGACAAGATAGCGGTCATCACGAATTGAGTTGTGAAGATTTGTGAACCAAACATGGAATTTTTTGGCGCAGAAGCACATCATGCTGAAGCAAAGGCATCCAAGCCATGATAATCGGTACACTGCTGAATTCACGACCAGCGGATACCCGAAAACAGGAAAGACTCCTTTTGCTAAGACATAAGGCACACACAGTGCTGTCAAAAGTTTCATTATAATCGGGAACACAATCTCCCGAAGCACCCACAGACCTTGCAGCCTTGAGAAACCATCCTCTCTCACCCTCTCAAACTTTATTCTCCAACTCTCATCGACCAATGGCATCATATGATCCAACATAACCTGTTGATCACAAATGTAGGATCAAAACAGAAAATTATTTCTTTTGCGAACATCATTACTTTCTCATGCAGACTGAGATGCAAATTATTTGAAAACTCACCAGTCTAGTCCACATCTTCAGAAAGATAAGTCCCATAGCCCAGTCCTGATACAGGAGAAAAACTGGGCTTTCATCCACGGGCACCCGCATTGGCACAATCACCAGGAGCTCAAACAGCAGCCCGATCAATACTGGAATGACAAAAATCTGGAAAGAAATAACAATTTGTAAAATTGTGACAAGGTGTTAGGTGCAGAAACAGAGCACTTGGTTTAATCAATAAAGACCTAAAGAAAGGAAAGGAAGGCTGAGGCACTCGTACCCATATAGACAATAGTGCAGAGCTCTTTAGAACAATTGCACACCACTTCCAGATTTGACCAAACAGCACTGCTGCGGTCTTTGTTCGGATATGTCCAATAAAATATCTAGCTCCAGCTAAAGTGGTCCAGATGACATAGCTTCCAATTATAAAAGCATATATATCTAACAGAAAAGGAAAAACAATCAACAATCTCACCCAAAAATACAAGGACATCTTTACAAAATTATGTAAACAGTATTACCATTGCACTTAATGCCATGAGTTATTGGGAGAAGAGGAATGGCATTGAAAACGGCACGCCCAATAGATATAGGTACAACTACCAAGGCAGAGTTGAATAGAAGAAGAGTCATCCAAGCTATTATCAGCAAGAGAACAATGCGAAGAACAAAGGTGTACCTGCTGAAATACAAAATTTTAACTATAGTAAATGGCGATCAAATTAAACAGAATGGATTTGCACACTTTGACACAACTTAAACAGTGGAATTTTTATATTTAGAAACATACTCAGAATCGGATTGTTCATCACTATCATACTCCTCTGCAGCATTGGAACCTTCAGCTACAAGAATGTCCCTGTTAGGATCATCCCCGGCAGCAAGTCCTTCTAGTGCTCTATCTTGCCCACCTGGTTGCACAGCTTGCACCCTGTTCTGCCTTCCTGGCTCACCATTGATGTTGTCCTGGCCACCATTGTCCTCAGGTCTAGGCAGTAAGAAATCGGTTAAACCAAGTACCCAGCCAACTGCTGTAAACCAGTAGCGAAGAAGGGACTTGATTGTAATCCGCAGCTTGAAATGCTCAATGGCAAATGGTATGCAGATTTGAAAAAAAAGTATGTCAGCTGGAATCTCTGTAAATGGATCAGATACCCTGAATAAAATGCCATATGTTAGAAAACTACAATAAAGCATCTCATTAAGATTAGAACCACGCATGGAAAATGGGGAACAAAACCAAGCTTACGAAATGTCCAGTGGGAAAATTGAAGGTGCCATCCGCATGGCAAGTTTGACAGGTAAGAATACCAGCATCACAATTAAGCTTCCATAAACTGCAACAGATAGAAGAACTCTGCGGGCATGTTTATGCACAGGATCATCAATTAAATCACGGAATGGATTGTAGTTTGGATCAGCTGGATCTCGAAGAAAATACAGCACTCCATTGCGAAGGACCTGCAAGCAGCAGATAGAGACTGTAAACCTAGTCCAAAGAAAATTTGGAGTGTACAAACCATTGCAGCAAGGTCACAAAGATCAGTACCCCACGAAGTAGGCTGACAAAGATACTTATTTGTAGCATATAAACAATTCCAACAACCCAATGAACCAGTGAACTGGCTAAGGGAGAAATTGAGAAGAATTGAACTCTTTGAGCCATAGTCTTCCCGAACATCCTTATAGTACAAACATCTAGCCACCATCCACACATTAAAGGAAATACCCCAAGTTCAATAACCAGAAGGAAGGAAACCTTAATCATAGTCATCAAATGTCTCATTGCCGCCAAGAACTGCCTCAACAAAGAGGGAATTGTCTCTGCTATAGAACCAATACCATAAAACCTTCCCACAGTCAAAGGTTCACCTCTAGTGTACCGAATCAAAGCAACAATTCCAAGGTAGAAAAAGACTAAGGAGAATACAAACATGTATCCAATAGCAAGAGTTCCTACATCAGAAAGCCGTGATGTGCCAACACTTGCCCCATTCAAGAGATCTGTAGGAGGTGTAGAGCTTATGTTGTTTGAGACCTCATTCATTCCGCTCACATTCACCTTCAAAACATTTGCAACTTGGTTCAGTAGTCCAACATCCTGTCCTTCAGACGTCAAATTGGTGACAGCAGTTAGGGCATTCTTTAATGTGATATTTGCCAAGGAAAGGGCTGTATCTGTAATTGGCATAACAGTTGACAGCAATGGACCACTTGCAGAAGAGAGAAGCCAAGATATATAGTAGAGTATAATCCGTCCAAGTGAAAACGGCACAAAGATCACAACAACAAGAAATATCATGTTGCTTGCCAAAACCTGCAAAGCAAGAAAACAACAGTTGAAAAGAACTCCCAATAAATAAAATAAAAGTCTAAATTTCATTAGATCTGTAATCATATCTTGTTTTCCAAATATTTTATGATTTCTTAAAGTTCATGGGTATCAATATCCACAACCACTTTGGACACGCAAGGGAAAAACATATTCACAATTAAATAAAGAAGTAACGAAAAAGAGAAAACAAAGAGCAGCTTATAATTACAGTAAATGCATTTTCAACCAAATGGAAAACAGGACCCTGCATGCCAACAAGCTCATCGAAAGGAACATCCTCTGCGCCATCAGCATCATCTAAGCCATCAAACATTTGTTCAACATGAGCTTCAAGACGAGCTGCCTGCATCTCCCACCGGGCAGCAACATTTTCTGCATTCCTTCTAATGATTTGACCAGCTTCAGCAATCCCTTGTGCTCCAGCAGCATCTTCAGCATTCGCTTCACCAGCGAAATTCCTATTGCCTTGTCCTGGCAGTTGTCTTGCAGCACGAACCCCATTTCTATCACCTTCATCTTCCCTGTCGGCATCCTGTCCTCCAAGCTCCCTTAAGTGTCTAAAATAATCTCTAAGAGAAGTTGCCCCAAGAAAAATAAAAACAATGCTTGCAGACAGTAGAAAGCCATGCAAGCAATCAGTGAGGATAACTGTAGTGGAGATGTGACTTAAGAATAATCTCTGAGCCTCACCAAAGCTCCTCACAAAAGCCAAACGCCATATCCAAAATGTTATAAATGGTATGATAAGGAGCCAAACCGAAAGGACAAAGCTAAGGCGCAGAAAGAATTGCAGAACATGGCAGGCCTTCATTGCCATCCCAACTACAAACTCCTGAAAAGGAAGCCTTGCAGGAGCATTCTCAGCATAAAGAGGAGAAAAAGAGAAAGCATGTTTGCAGACCTGTAAAGCACTGAAGGTACATCAATCCAAGCGCCCAGAAGTTTGACAAAGAGGCAACCAACACAATATATAATGCGACCCAGTGAGGATATATTAATGAATCAATGGTGCATGACAGAAATGCAAAACAGTCTTCATAGCATGAAAGAATTCCCTTTACCCAAACTTGCAACAGAAAACTGTGATTTTGCATCATTTCACAAGTTCTCTTGAGCACAAGACATTAAAAGGTTAACCTTTTATATTGAGTTTTATCGAGTGAAATGGATAATTCATGGCAACTTGACTCCTAACTTTCGTCCCTAAACTATGAAACTTATACTCAAATTTCCAGTGAGCTGCACATGTACAGCATGTTTATCGTTGCCAGCTGCAAATTCTTAATTTTGTATTGCCGTTCATGAATCAAAATTACACTAGACACCACTAAACATCTTCCAACAAACTCTCAACTATCAGCATAATTACCAAAAGGGGAAGAAAAAAAAAAAAGAAACAGCTCCTCAATGATTCCACCAATTAACGTGCTTTGACACAAGAACATCAAAACAACATCTAATATGCCATACAGAATAACAGAGAGCAAATAGAATAAAAGGGCGGAACTTGAAACTCTTCAAAACATTAAATAAAAAAATATTCTAAAGAGATTATGTAATGTGAACATAAATCAAGACCTCGCACTGACGAGCATTGCTGTGATTAAGCCACTGGAGGAGGCAATCTTGATGAACAAACTTGATACTACCGCTACAAGCACATGGATACCTCAACGGATTCTCGACGTCTCCAGGGTTCCGGCAGATCCTGCACACATCCTCCTCCTCCTCCTCCTCGTCGTACCTGGCCGGCGAAGAAACCGACGCCCCGTTACTCTCTTCCTTCTCAATCGAAGCCAAAGCAGAACTCGAAAGAGAAAGCGAAGACGGCGAATTCATCCCATTACCGTTCTCTACGTGGCGGTTGGGCGACGCCGCCGCGGAGACGATTTCCATCGGTGAAGAGGAAAATAGATCGAAGAGATGAGTAGAGATAGTCTTGTAATTTGGTTTTATTAGCGCCTGTTTTGCTTTTTGTGTATTAGGTTCTGAAGCCTGTCGTTTTACTGACGGTTGCGGGTCTGCGCGTGTCGATGATAATAAGGAGGAGGTGAGGTTGGAGTCGGTTTAGAATGACGTGGAACACTGGGATTGGACCTCATTCTTAGGTTCCAAAGGCATCACCGACTATGACTTTTCTTAGGGCAAATTAAAATTCAATCATTTTTCTGTAAAATCCTTTTATTTATCTCATTTCCTTTAACATAACTTTTTAAGTATTTCCCACAATGTTCCGAATACCGTACCGAATTTGATACCGGATTGGACTCTGAAACGGAACTGTACCGGTACCGGTCAGTATCGGGTACCGTTTCGGGATATTTTTAAAATTTATAAAATAGTCCCTAAACTTTTTTAAATTTGCAAAATAGTCCATATTGATATATTATACAGCTGTACTGTATACTTTACTAGTTTACTATTTACATCAACCATGC
>JAOTAX010000197.1:37522975-37541002 GCA_025629825.1 Erythroxylum guanchezii
TAATGGTCTCCAAATAAATTTTTAACGCAAATAACTCATAATTCACATTTTAATCACATTTATAAATCAATTATACCCGGAAAATGTCAATGGATGCATGTACAATCATATTCACGTGCAAAAATGTGCATGTCATATTTAACTAAAGCATGATGTACATTTCCTAATTTCTCAGTACTTTCTCATAAATAACAATTCTAGACATAACATGGATAACGGATGTTACGTTCTCTCCACTAGTGACATCTCCGATCCAACCCCCCCCATTCTCAAGTCTCGATCTCCACCTCCTTATCACTCACCTTGAGTCCCACTCCCTCCATATCAAATCCAAGGTCTAAAACTACCTCCTCCTTTACTACTCTGATTTCTCCTCCCTCTTCTCTCTCTGCAACGATGTTGTTTATCAGGTTGACCACATTGACCGCACCGTGTCCAATCTTCTTCACTCGATTTTCGAGGCTCCCATCAATGTTGAGATTAGGGATATCATGGTGGAGATGAGTGGGAAAATGAGGGAGGCAAGAGTAAAGAGAGAATTGGTCGGATTGTTAAAGGTAATTGTTGGAATTATCCACGGGCTTAGAGGAGTGTGAGATGTGATTAACCCCAATCAATTTACTTTGCTGGGTAGTTATCATAAGGCCATGTTTGGTTGCTAATAAATTTTAAAGTTAAAAGGACGTTCATATTTTCCAAATTAGAAATTTTAACTAAGTTATCCATTGAGTAGTATCAGTGCATGAATGAACCAATTACTCAACAGTTTGCTATATTTTTTATAATTTTGTTGCATTATGATTGAAAAATATTGGTGATTTTCATTTTAAAGGAATTGGATTTAGGTTTGTAGATTCAAGAGGTGCTTATGAGGTTCATGAAAAACGATGCGCGATTTGATCCTAATTTTGGTACAATTGAATGTCAACCAAAGTTTTAGGGTTGGCTGATGCTATGTCCAGTTTCTCCATTTCACTTTAGAAATAGAACAAATAATATTTTGGTTTTATTCTTTTAAGATTTTTTTTTAGTTTTAACTTACAATAATTATGAATATTTTGATCATTTTATTAATTATTTCTTTGTTATTTTAAATTTATATTTTAAAAATGAACATTAACATTACATCATTTTTCAAAATTCTTATAAATAAATCAAATTAAATAATACATATTCTATATTTTCTATCTCTATTTAATTCTTTACATAAATCAACCGGAGTCCTTTGAGCAGACGATCGTTTGAAGCAGTGGCAATTGTGTAAATTAATGAATCTCAAAGGACATTTGTGATCCACTCAAAACCTTAACACCCTGCTATATAAACCTAAGCTTTTCCTCTTTTCTCTCTCTATCTCTAGGGTTTACTCTCACTCTCTCCCTTTTATCTGAAACCCTTAACAATGGCGGCGGCTGCAACGATCGAGTCCGTCCAATGCTTTGGTCGCAAGAAGACTGCGGTTGCGGTCACATACTGCAAGCGCGGCCGGGGTCTGATCAAGATCAACGGCTGCCCAATCGAGCTCGTCGAGCCAGAAATCCTGCGATTCAAGGCCTACGAGCCGATTCTCCTCCTCGGACGCCACCGCTTCGCTGGCGTAGACATGAGGATCCGCGTCAAGGGAGGCGGTCATACCTCTCAGATCTACGCCATTCGTCAGAGTATTGCTAAAGCTCTCGTCGCTTTCTATCAGAAGTACGTTGATGAGCAGAGCAAAAAGGAGATTAAGGACATTTTGGTTAGGTACGACAGGACTCTGCTGGTGGCTGATCCCAGGCGCTGCGAGCCTAAGAAGTTCGGTGGTCGTGGTGCACGCGCTAGGTTCCAGAAGAGTTACCGTTGATTTGCAGGTCTTCGAGGTCACATCGTATTGTGGTTTTGGCTGTTTAGCAACTGAAAGGTTATTAGTGCTTTTTCTTGTTATAACTATTATGATTATTATGAATAGTACTTCTATTTGTAGACCGTGTGGTTGTTAAAGTGGTCAATTTTGTTCTCTATAATGATGCAATTAGTTTGAATGTCGAATTCCTTTGAAATGCTTGTTATACTGGTTTGGTTTTAACTCTGTTTTGATATTTTATTTGACTTTAGTTCATGTCATTATGGATCGTGATTATTGAGTTCGTGAATTTAAATGGGTTTCTATTACTTGCATTTCCTAGTGGTGTTTTGTTGAGTTTTGCATGACTTGCTGACTTATGCTTTTTCTTGTCTCAGTTGAATTTGACATGGTTTTCATCTTGTTAATTGTTCTGAAAGGGCAATTTTTAGTGAAAGCACAACAATATACGAATATTGTCTAATATGACTATAAGGTTCTCTGCTTAATAATCATTTGTTGCAATGTTTTGAAGAGAAGGGATTTGAGATTGAAGTGTCCATTTTTTTGAATAACCCTTTGGAGATTTGCATGGAGTTAAGTTAATGTTTGCTCTTTTGATATTTCTTGAAAAGTTTCCAATCTATCCCTGCTTTGTTAGAATTCGGTTCAATTTTGATCATTATCCATCCCAATGGTAATGACTTTAGGGTTCTTCTTTTGTTACTAGCTTTTGATTTGTAGTCCATTGAAATTCACTTGCTTCCATCTTGAATTCAAGTTGCATAGCATTGGGGTTCCAACTTATGTTTTCTACCTCTCAGTATTTGCTGAAAACGTAAATAGGGAGCTAAACGAGTATATAAGATTTGGAGACACTATTCTCTTGTCGAAATGCTTGCTCTTGGATGTATTAACTGAGCTTCTACCAGACAAGCGACATTGCCTGATAAAAACTTCAGCATCTGCCTTACATATTTTTCTACGAGATATTCACTTGAGGATGAATAAATTGTAAATGATGGGTAACTCATCGAGATTTAGTTCCTTGGGTTTTCTTTGAACAATTGGAACAGGTTTGGGTTTTCGTTAAACAATTGGAACATCTTTTGGTTTTCTTTCCATGAGTTTTGCCACGAATAGGGATGGTATTTGGTCTTTGGACCGAGTGTAGGCTCGGACCCAGTCTTTTCAGGTCCGAGGTTTGATAACTATAAGGTCATCTCCGATCATTACATCAAATTTTTACATCAAATTTGGTGTAAAAAGGAATATTCTAAGAATTTTTTTACACCAAATTTAATGTAATTCCAACCATTATATACCAAATTTTTACACCAAAAATTTTTCAAAGAATATATCACAATAATTTATTTATTAACTAAATTAATTTATATTTATACAACCGTAATAATTTAGTTATTAACCAAATTAAATTTTATTTATTTATTTATTAAAAATTAAAATAAAATTATTATTCGTAATTAATTAATATATACTTTATATTAAATTAATATTATTGACAAATATTGTGTAAAGTAATATACAATTTGTAATTATATATTTTATATAAAGTAATATATATTTTAAATTTAATTACTTAGTAAATTGTGTAAATAAATCAATTTGTGAAAATGACATAAAAGGAATATATTAAAAATGAAATGGACAAAGTTGTCTTTTTACAACTTTTGGTACGTGAATTTGGTGTTTTGGTGCAATAAATCCACTCCAAAGAAGACACCAAATCTTCACACCAAAATGGTGCAATGAATAGTAACACACAAATCTAAGGAAGACACCAAATCTTCACACCAAAATGATGCAATGAATAGTAACACACAAAATACCAAATTTATGAATAGTAACACACAAAATACCAAATTTGACATTTTGATGTCTTGGTTGGAGATACCTAAGGAAAGTGATGCAGTTTTATTAAAAATGATATTTTTCATTTTTTAATTTAAAAATTTAAAAATCAGGTTGGGCTTGGCTGCTTTTGATTGGGCCTAATTGCCTTTGATTGGGCCTCAATAAATATTTGATTAAAATATTAATTTTGAAAATTTTATATAAATCTACCATTAAAACTCTTAATTTTAAATTGCAATTTTATTTTGAAATTTTCCTTGAAGATACTTTTAAAAGAATATTTACAATATGCATTATTTACTAAAGTAGATTAATTTTATTAATAGTTAAATCATGTTATAGAGAATAAAATATAATATAGTGGCAAGTTGTTCGGGAGGATAGAAGAGTTCATAATGTAATGTAGTAAAATATTATTTAAAAGATAGATGAAATAAAGTATATAATAAATGATTATTATGTCCCTTATATTAAAATGATTTTTTTAAAAAGTTTAAAGCTATGATTTTAAAATAGAAATCATATCCAATGAAAAGGTCATAGTTATGAATTGTTTAAGTCACAACAGTGACAAATAATTTTTTTATATATTTTCTATTTTAAAATAATAAAAAATATTATTTTCTTATTAATTATATACAATTTATTATTAATTATATAAAAATATTATTATTAATTATTTAATATATTTTATTATATTCTATGTGATTTATATTTTTATTTATATAGAAATATATACAAATAATTAAAGAATACTTTTTATATTTTTTGTTAATAAAAATTTTATTAAAATTTTATTTATTTTGTTATTAATTATATACAATTTATTATTATTAATATAAAAATATTATTATTAATTATTTAATAAAATTTATTATAATAAATATTATTTTATTCTATTTAATATATGAATTCTATTTAATATAATATTATGACTTGGTCATAATTGATATAACGAAAAATTATTGAGGATATATTAGATAGATATATTTATTAATTTATGTTTTATCTTAAATTCTTCAAATTAAATATTTTTTATTTTTACTATTTAAGATAAAATAAAACATAACATAAAACTCTACTTTTTTATTTCATTTCATTTTATTCCGTCGTAAAATGTTTCCCCAAATAATAGAAACGTGTTATTAGTTTACGGCTCGTTTCATTACGAAACTTTCAACCAAACATCTTCTCCGCATCACCGTGCTGCATTCATTTTCAATGCAGTCATGCGTTAACAGGTAAGGAGGCTGAAGGCATACAAAATTGTCAAATGTATTGTTCATCGGCACGTGTTTATCATGACGGAAATGATCAATGATAAGGTATTGATTACAGTAAATAATTTTGCTTTCTTTTCATTAGTTAGTTAACAAAAATAAGTACATAACATAAAAGTTTTAAGAACTAAAGTGACATTAAACCTGCTTCTCCTTTCGTATTCAGTTTGCCAAGCTTATGCCAGCCGTTGGACTCTACAAGTGTGCCGTATCAGCCTCGCAATCATCAGCCCTTTTAGAAGCGAAGTTGGACCCTCTTATCTCCCTTTTTTTATATCTATTTTTAGAATAGTCCCCCCACGTTACACGTTTCGTCTTGCCCGTAGTGGGTTAGTTGGCAGAACCATTCAGAAAATGCTACCTATCATGATCATCATCATCGTCAAAAACCTCGGTCGCTTGCTCTGGAATACAAAGTCTCTTCGCTGGTTGGTGACTGACGAAGACATTTAGGTTTACTTATTTATCTAAACAATTGATTTCTAACTAACTTTAAGATAACATTCCCTTGTCCTAATGAGATATTTGTGCCCACTTTTCTACGTTATCTCACAAAACAGTCTTTTTAAGTTTTTATTAATTAGAGGTAAGTTTGGTGTCGGTAAATTTATATTAAACATTATTGTTATTGTTCGAGACATGACTAGCTAACAACCCTACGTTAGTTAAATTTAAACTACAATTTAGAACATGATTAGATGAGGTGGTGATTAATAATGTAGTGGCAGGCATGAAAATGAAAGCCTTAAGGTTTCAAGAAACATGAAAAGTAGTATTGAAACATGGTATCCGTTCTCAAGTACAATACAAATTCTGGGTATGGACCTTATGGTGTTTTAAATTAGGGAAAGAAAAATAAAGTCAAAGGATCCACGTATCTTCAAGGGTGTCATGTCCTGAGTTTAGCTGATCCGACGGCAGAGAGTGATCCCATCACCGACAGGGAGCATGCAGATCTCGATCCTGGGGTCAGCGGCAAGTGCCTTATTGAGCTCCAAAACGAAGTCCCTGTAGTACCTCACGTATTTCCTAAGAGGTGCATCAGGTGGGGCGACGACAGATCCATTCCATAGGGTGTTGTCGTACCCAATCACTCCGCCAACCTTCACCAGCTCAATCAGCCTCTTGTGATAGTTGATGTAGTTGTCCTTATCAGCGTCCACAAAGATGAAGTCAAAACTCCCGTGGTAATTACCCTGCAGTTCACCACAGACAACAACAAATCAACATCAGGATCTATTGTCATTTGTGTCAGTCAAGATTTGTTTTAAGTTTCTCAGGTTCTATCTGATCTCTAAACAGACAAAACTCAATGCTTTAACGCTTTTTTTTTTTTCAGAAACAAGTTCTTACATCTTCAATCATCTGATCAAGAACTGGTAAAGCAGGGCCTTCTCTGAAATCAATCTTGTGGGCAACGCCAGCTTTTTGGATGACAGGCAGACCCAATTCATAGTTCTCTCTGTTAATGTCCATGGCCAAGATCTGCATGCAACAATCACAAATAACACATTTTGATCCTGTTTCCTTCAGATCATAGAATCCATGATATGTTTGGTTTATGTGAGTCGTTACCTTTCCATCTTCAGGAAGTGCAAGAGCCGTGGCAAGAAGAGAATATCCAGTGTAGACACCAATCTCCATGGTGTTCTTGGCATTAATAAGCTTCAAAAGCATGTTCAAGAATTGCCCTTCATCAGCTGATGTAGTCATGATGTTCCTGTTTCATCATTCCATGTCAAATCATCAAATAACATTTTCATAAACATCAATACCAGAGAAAAATGAGAAATAAATAGCAGAAACTTTTCAATTAATTGAGAATCTGAAACATACCAAGGATGCTTGGCTGTCAACTCTCTTAGCTCCTTCATCGTTTCAGGCTCCCTTGGATGAACACTTGTCTCAAGAATATACTACAAAGACCAAATCAAAGAGAGAAAAGGTTAATATCAGTGAAGAAAAGAAACAAAAAGTTATGACCATCTGATGATTTCTTTCCTTCTTGTTTCCATTACCTGGTAAAGAGCATCGCTTTGTAACAGACTCTTGTGGCCAACCTCTTGGTGCCTGCTAACCTGATTTTTCTGTTCTTCGCCGTTGTTAGCCATTGCAGTGATTCTTTTCCTCTAGTGTCTGGAATCTACCTCGGCTTTGGTGTCTTTGGTTCGTAGCTGACCGAAAACCTGAATTTGAGGAAGAAGAGAGGAGATATATATTGGACAAGGAAATCCGGTCGAACCGGAAAAGTAGGTGACAGGACCGGCTGCTAACCGGTCTGTGGTTGGTGAGAACTTGACAGGGTGTTGGTGTGCGGGACCGCCTAATCTTTTGATTTTATATATGATACGCACCTTGATGATGTCATTTTTAGTTTTACGACGTCATAATTGTAACTTAACATAAATGCTCTTTTCCATATTACGAGTATAAAAAGATTATTTACGTAATTTAAACCCGTAATTTTTCAGTTATAAAGAAGTAATTTTACCGATAGTTCGTAGTCGTTGTTATAATATTAAAATGTTTATTTATAATAACTTAATTTTAACAATGAAGATAAAATTTGATTGGTGTCAAATTTGAATCAATGCTCCATTGACAAGTTGTAATTATTTAGTAATATTGTTTAGGCATGGTCCAAAAGGAGAAGAAAACAACAGTGGGGCTTACCAAGTTGTTGTTGGAGAATGGCATTTGTACACGTGGCAAAGCAGAGTTGGTAAACTATTGGTGAAGAAAAAAGGGATGGAGGATATCACTTTAAGGCCTACACAAAGGAGTGGGTGGAGAAGGCATTGATAGTCAAATGCTCAATCTATATTCCAAGCTTCATTCAAGTTTTAGGCTCCTTAGAACGTCTTTGGTTAATTGTTATGGATTAGAATGGCGAGCCATGCCAGGTTACTTCTGGGAAATTAGCCTTTTTGACTTGATGAGACTAACTAATTAAATTGAAAGATAAGATTTTTTTTTAATTTAGAGCCAAAGTTTTTAAATTGTTTTATTTAGTGATTAATCTTTCAAATTTCATATAAATTAAGTTAAAATATTATTTTTACTTGAGTAATAACTAGATATTCATGATATATTCGGTAGACATGTTGCATCAGCAAAAATAACTTTTTGATATGATTTATACAACTTTCAAAAGATTAGTTACTAAATTAAAATTTTAAAAGATTAAACATCTATTGATTTAAATTAAAATTATTAGAAACAACTTTTCTATTAGTTAAAAGTAAGGTTGCGTATTACTGGACCTTTTCAAATCTTACGTTTTACTAAGA
The DNA here is from genome assembly GCA_025629825.1 of Erythroxylum guanchezii. Lineage (NCBI taxonomy): Eukaryota > Viridiplantae > Streptophyta > Magnoliopsida > Malpighiales > Erythroxylaceae > Erythroxylum > Erythroxylum guanchezii. The sequence continues at coordinate 37,531,243 of JAOTAX010000197.1, forward strand.
TTTATACTGGATGTTATTATTGTCGGTGTTGTCTGTTGAAATACAAAGAGTGAGAGTTTGTCCCACATTGGAGAAAGAAAGGAAAAAAAAACTAAATATAAGTCTAGTGAGTTATTCCACCTATCATCAATTGGTTTTAAAATGAAACCTCACTTAGAAGTGTATATGGTCTAACTTTCCTTCTCGTGTCGGCCCGTAGGCTCATTGTGAATTCTAACATGGTATTAGAGCAGGTTGTTCTTATGTTAGTCGTTAACACCTCGAAATGATAGATTATGTCACGTGTTAGATCCACACGTGAGGGGGGTGTGTTGAAATATAAAAAGTGAGAGTTTGTTCTACATTGGAGAAAGAGAAGAAAGAAAACTAACATATAAGTCTAACGGACTACTCCACCTATCACCAATTGATCTAACTTTCCTTCTCGTGTAAATCCGTAAGTTCATTGTAAATTCTAACATTGCCTATATCAAAAATAGTAACTAATGATTTAAACCTTCATGTGCATGGTCGTAACAAACAAATGGAGTAGGTTTTAGGCCAAATTACCTAACACATGTGCAATTTAGGCATGTAATGAATCATACTTAAACCAAATTCAAACAAGTCAACAGTCAATGAATAGAGAAGCCTCTTGGAAGCACCCAAAATTGTCAAAACTTGGAATCACAAGAAGGTAAAATTCCGAACCAGGGAGTGCTTATCTTTCTTTGTGCCAGTGTTTGGTGTAGTCAAAATGTTAAGGCTAACAACCAATAGAAGGCAGAGTCAAGGGATTGAGTCAGCTAGGGCCTAGGGACTAGTTTTCCAATTTGAGATAAGACAGAGTCAAGGAATTGAGTCAGGTAGGGCCTAGGGACTAGTTTTCCAATTTTGAAAAATGGGGAGTCTCAAGATCAAGGGATTGAGTCAGCTAGGGCCTAGGGACTAGTTTTCCAATTTGACAAATTGGGGAATCTCAATATACTAAATCACTGTATGGACATTTGAAGCCCAGATTTGGTTTCAGCTTTGGACCTTTGTCACGCTATACCTAAATAGGTGAAAGATCACTTTCACCCAAGCTGAAGGCAAAGATCAGATTCTTAAGCAGACTTGGATTGGAAGCCTAATAATAAGTTCCACCTTCTTTGGAGTGAGGAGATAGCAAACCTAAGCCCAAACATGAATTTACATATTAAATAATTAAAAATAATTTTTATTATATTAAAACTTAATAATATATTTTCTTGCAGCTTAAATAAATTTTAATTATTATCGCATAAATAATTATTGATTGTAAAAATATTACTAATTTTTTTGAATAAAAATTATTTTGTATATACATATTAAGATGAAGACAAATCTAAAAATAAAACAACAATACCCAGTGTAAGTCTCACAAAGACTCGAGATCTGGAAAAACCCGTAATATCATAGATAAAATCATATTTAGTTCAATATTAGATAAATCCTATTTAAAAATAAGAATGCATGAATCATTCAAAAGTAACGAATAAGAAATCTAACTAATTGGATTTGATAAATTCAATCATAAAAATTTTAAATTGAATAGTTTTTTATTCTTATAAATAAAAATTATTTTTATTTAATAATTTTTTTTAATTAAATTTTAGATTCATACAATCTTTTTTAACTATATTTTAAATTTTTAAATTTGGTTAAATCTTTAATTAATTTTAAATTTTAAATCTCTTCTCTTACTGATTTAACCGTATCGTTCATAAGTTCTAAAATTGATATTAAACCGATCATTGATCGGTTGGTCCATTAGTGATTTAGTGGACACCCACAATAAAAACCCCAATTGTTTGTAATTAATTAGGACTTAAGAAGGGACTCATCCATCTTTAACTAAAGGTCAGGGGTTTGATCCTTGGTTTTGAATATGGAGTAGCCTTAAATCTTTAGGTCAGCTGTCTCAGCCTATGAAGTGCCTACAAACCAATAAGGAGATTAGTCACTAACTCCGCCGGTAAATATCTGGTCCAAGATAAAAAAAAAAGGACTTAAATTAACGTTTCTTATTAAAATTCACCAATATTATTGTTAAGGTCGTGCAAAAGACATCCGAAGGAAACGAAACATGGACTTTCTTCTGTCCAAATTTGTCTTGATGAGTTCTTGTCCTTCCAACTTATAATCAATAGAGTATAATCAATAGCGGCAGCGTGGGCGGTCATCCAATGTGGTGATTTCTTGTGCGCACCGAACACTAAACTACTTTTTCAAAAAACAGCTAAAATCAGACCGTAATTTACCTCTCACTGTTATATTGGATCAGGGTGTGGGACGCCTGAGGTGAGCAATCCACCTTTTGAGTCTAAGATCCACCTTTTGATGCATCCCGTGCCATTGCATGATAGCTACGTGTACAAAAAAGCCAAAACACTCCACAACACCACCTGGCCACCACCGACCGCGCCGCCGTCCTCACCACCATCCATCACGGCCAGGCCCGTTATCTTTTATGGTAATATTTATGATAAGTGAAAAATAAAAAGGATCACAATATTAACAGTGGTCATGATATATTAATGGATATTAATAATCACAATCAGAATAATCATAAATAAAAACTAATAACCTTTCCTCTCTATGGCCTAAACCGTAGCTCTCTGTTCTTTGTCCTTTTCACGATCAGACATTTTCCGCTCTCTCTGCAAAGAAAAAGAGAGTAACCCATTTCAGAGAAAGGGAAAATCTTTTTATAAGTTGAGAGAGTGAGAGAGTGGGAGACAAAACCAGAAGAAAAACCGTAAAAAAAAAAAAAGGAAGAAGAGAAAAGAAAAACGTTTCTGATTCTCTTTTGTTTAAACTACTTTTGCTAGGTTTTTTTTGTACCTGTTTGATTCTTTAGTTCTGTTTGGATCCTCGGCGACTCGCTCAGGTACTAATATTTATCTGTTTGTTTTTTTTTTCCTATTAAAAATGGATTACTTTTGGTAGCAACTGTTGGGATTTTGGAATTCGTGTTCTGGTTGCTTAAATATTATGGAATCGTGGATGAAGAACAAGGATCTGGGTGACCCATGTTTGGGATTGTTCTTATATTACGTTTTCTTGGTTCTTTTTTTCCTTTTGGAAGATACATTTATTGATTGTTGTCCTTGTTTATGAATTCTTTCTTTAGTTTCTTTGGCATAGAGTTTTGGGGGATATTTAAATCTGATTTTCGGTGCTGAAGTGGGTTGAAGGTGCATTCAATTGGGTATATTTTGCATTTGCGCAAGGCGAAGTGGGTTTTCTGTATGGTACAAAGTTTTGGTTCTAATATGTAATATTCATTGGCCAAGTTTGAATGTTGTAATGGATTATGGATACTGTTTAAGAAGTTGAGATTTTTTTATCAGTATATGCCAATGTTTAAAATGCACTGATTGATACTGTCTCATAATCCATCTTTGGGGTGGTTAAGTTACTAATGCTCACTATAATGATTTAGTTCCAAGAGATCAAACTAAATTTCATTTCCTCTTGTTGTCTGCATTTGTGCTTTTATAACATTTGCATTTGCATTATATTTTCTGTCAGTGCCCTGTGACTGCGTCAGGTTAAATTGTTTACACTCACAATATGTTGAAAAATGATATGGAGATTTCAAAGTGTTGTAGATTTTCTTTGTAGCATAGTTGTTGCAAAGGCAGCATAATTAAACATGTCATAATGATCAGTAGTCTGTTGTTTCGCTTGTAAAAAATTGTATGTGTTAATTGCCTACCAATGTCACGGTGGATATGGAAAAAAGGTTAGTATAGGAGGTGTGAGAAGAAGAGTTCATAGTTATTCTGCTTGCTGTTTCAACCTGGAAATGAAGTGGACAACCTTGGGTTGTAGATGATGAAGTTGGATTAACCAGTCTCCTGCAAATTTTTGATCCGAAAATTTTGATACTTGACATAAAATTTTTTTACTTCCTTAGGATTGTACAGAGTGTGGTAACATGGTGGAGCAATTTTTGGTGCTCTTATGTACGGGTGTGATAATGCTTCAAGGCCTGAGCTTATCTAATTCCTATTTTCATATTTTTGCAGATTCCATGCTGGGAGTTGCTAATAGATGTGTAATATGAACCACCATTCCTGCTGGAAAGTTGGAGTTTCTTTTAGCATCTTAGGCATTCTATTTGGTGGGTAATTTGACTCCGATGCAAAGACAAGGGTGTAGCATTGAAACCTTCTCTGAAGATAACATTGATCCAAGATTTGTTCCAAACAACACTGATATGAATCATCAGACTTCTTTGAATAACATCCTGAATCCGATAGAGAACAGGTTCGCTAGTAGTACTGTTTCTTCTGATGAGGCGTCATGTGTACATTCTATAAATCACGGTGTTCAGAGCATTAATGGTTGGAATGAAAGTGAATCTAGCTCTCGCTTTCATCCAGAAAATCAGGCTGTTGATGATGAGATAAAAGTAGAAGAAAGATGCCCTTCTTCTGTAAATGTTCATGCTGTAGTTGGCTCAAGGTCTGAAGAAAGGCAGTTGGGACCTGTTGATGTTCCTAATCTCCCTTTTCCAGAGAGAGTCAGTATTGGTTCCGGTGGAAATCAGGTTAGAAGTGGCCCTTTGATTTTACGGGGTTCTAGCTCTAACCATTCCACACAGAATGTGAATATGAATGCAGGGGGTGTGGGGAATGGTGGAAACACTGGACACTATGAGGCAGCTGTTGCAGGCCCTGAACGTTTACACTTGGGTGGAAAAGAAATTCAGCGGGCATCTTCTTCTGGTATATCTTCCGAAGATATTAGTGCCTCATTTTGTAATTCTGAATTTATTACAGAGAAAACTGATGGTGGTTTGGGGTCTTCTCATGGAGGCTGGGGATCATCTTGCAAGAGAAAGGCTCTTGAAGGTACTTCTGCACATTCTTATGCTGGTGGAAGTTCAAGTTGCTTTCCACAAACTGAAAATGATGTTTGGCATACTGGTTCTACTCATCACAGCACTTCTAGCAATGTAAGTTTATCGACCACTTCAAGGAATTCTCCTAGTTTTAGTAATCCGGAACAGTTTAACCACAGAAATGGTTTTGGCATGAGAGGAGTATCTTCTGATGCCTTTCATTCATCAAGTGACTCTGGAAGTTTAGACCATCTCAGACATTTAGTTAGAAGAGTAAATGCAGGACATCAACAGGAAGCTGCACCATTCACTTTATCAACAACAGGAGGTACCAGGCCTTCTAATTATTTATCTCTGGGCTTGAGATCTACTTCGCCAGCTTCAAACTCAGGTGCTTCTCAGGGCCAATCTCATAATATACGTGCCTCTGTTTCATCAAGAAACACGTATCCTTTGCCTTGGAGTGGGGCTTCCTTCTTAAGGTCTGGAACTGCCTCAAGTTCTCCCATTCCTGGAGAGAGAATTGGTGCACCGAGAGAGGAAGTAAATTTAAGAGGCATCCATAGAAATAATGTAGATCATCCCATGTTTGTTCCTGTTTCTGAGATTAGAAACATTGCACAAGATTCAACAGGATGGAATTTGTCCACCGGAAATATGAGCACTTCTGGCAATCCTCATTCTAGTAGAATTACCCCTTCAAGCATCCATCCGTTGCCCACTCCTATGTGGTTCCCACATCCTGACCACACATCACATAATCAGCAGAGATTCGCAGAATTTGCTCCCTGGTCTTTGTTTCCATCTATGGACTCTGGATCTGAAGGTCTCACTGGTCATTTTCCCTCCTTGTCATCTGGACCTTCTGCTTCACCACAGGAGACTGTCATGCCATCTGCTTCCACTAGCCATGGACACAATCAATCACTTACAAGGTCTGCTTTTCTGATGGAAGGACAAGGTGATGATGTTCTTGGTATGCCTCGTTCATTGAGAGCCTTAGCTGCTGATATTGAAGGGAGACACCGCCTAATATCAGAGGTTAACTCTCCCTCCCTCCCTATTTTGCGTGCATGTATTTGTGTTCTCTTCTTTACTGTGCATACTTGTCTGTTGTTTCTGTCAACTTGTCTAACATTTCACAGGTCAAACTTTGATGATAAGATCCTCACATGTACATTGTGGACTATAAAATTTGCAATCACTATTTTGATCAATATCCAGCTTTTTACTATTCTCCTCTGATGAATAAAAGATGGGAGTAAGTACTGATGTTCTGAAGTGACTTATTTGCATTTGAGAATATAAAATAATTACACATGCTGACTGGATTCTTTTTTTCTTCTGGAGCTTAAAATTGTATAGTAATGGGATGTGCAGAATGGGTTGAAGTTCTTGTGCGTAGGTTAATTGAATTAGTAGCATTTGGTTCGTTGCTTGTTCATTCTTGCCGATAATTTACATTTGGACACTTATCACATTTGCAATGATGACAATGCATTGTTCTCTGATTGATTTCAAGAATTATATTAGTTGATACTTTAATGGAGAGACTGAAGTTTACGTTAATTTTGGACTAACAGTTTTTGTTAATCTCTGCTTGCCAGATTCGTCAAGTCCTGAATGCCATGCGCAGGGGTGAAAACCTACGAGTTGAGGTTTGGTTGATTCTGAAATTTTTTATTCATGATTTCATCATGTCCTCTCGTGACCATTAAAACTATTTGGCCATTGCTTTGGCTGTAATGCACTCAGCTTAGTCAGAAAAATCCACCACACCCACCTCTAGTTACATTAGATAATTCATTTTTGATGGTAAAACTTTATCAAGCTGATGTGAACCTGTGTGTCTCTAAAGTTATATAACTATAAGATTTCTTGTTCACCCTAGATCCCTGTCCGAACTTAAAAAAAACAAAGCTAACAAAAGCATTACTAGATATTGAAAAATAAGTAGGAGTTTGTCCCACGTGGAAAGAATATATGGCTTTGAGCATGCATATAAGCCTAGTGAGTTACTCTCCCTATTATTAATTGGTTTTAGGATGGAACATTATTTGGGCGTGTATGTGCTCAGTTTATTTGGGCCCAATCTTACAAAATTTAACATGGTATCAGAACAGGTTGCTCTTGGGTTAGTGGTCACTATCTCGACATGACAGATTGTGTCACGTGTTGGGCCTTAAATTAGCCCACACGTGAGGGGAGCGTGTTGAAATATAAGTGAGAGTTTGCCCCACATGGAAAGAATATCTGACCTTAAGCATGCATAGAAGCCTAGTGAGTTACTCCGCCTATTATCAATTGGTTTTATGATGGAACCTCATTTAGGCTTGTATGTACTCAATTTATTTGGGCCCAATCTTACAAAATTTAACACTAGCTAAAGGTGGATTGTAGTGACACTGTTATGGTACAATCATCTAGACGTGATATATTTTTATAACAGCATTACAAGGTGAAAGAATATAATTTATGATAAGATTCGTTAGTTTATGACTTTGTTCACAAGGAGCCGCATTTTCTGAATGTAGTACTTCCCTTGACGTGTTCTTTGTAGATTTGGTTTGCAAGCATAGGGGGAATCCAAGCTTACTTTTTCTTAGATGCAGGTCTATTTGTGTTGTTTTAAACAATGTTTTTGAATTGTCCTATAGCATGCGATTTTTTATCTGTGATCCATGAATTCACATGGAGAAGAATGGAAAAATTCCCATCGCTTATCACTAGGGGAAAAAGTAATGCAGCGTGGAGTGCCTGCATTCCTAAAATCTTATTATATTTTCTCTTAGTTGAAGCCTTTATGTTCTTAAAAGGATGAAGTTGCTCCTACTTGCACATGTTGACAGGTGCATCCAAATATCCTCTTTTAGATGAGTTTCTTATGATCATAGGCGTCATTGACCTTAACCCTCCCCTTCATCTTTCCTTCTACCGGTGAATCAAACTATGTCTTTTGACCTGATGTTCAATGATACTTCAGGATTTTTTGCTTTTTGATCCATTCATATATCATGGTATGGCTGAAATGCATGACCGTCACAGGGATATGCGCCTCGATGTTGATAACATGTCTTATGAGGTAATGATTGGATAAATGATTTTTCAGCTAGGAATGTCAAGATGTACTCTCTTATTCTAATTCAGTGCAACTTCTCAGGAATTGTTGGCATTGGAAGAGTGCATAGGGGATGTGAGCACGGGGCTTAGTGAGGAAACCGTTGTGCAGTTAATGAAACAGAAAAAGCATTTGGCTATTGCACTGGAATCCCAGGCGGATTTGGAGCCATGCTGTATCTGTCGGGTATGAGTTACAAACTACTTCGATCATCGGTGGCTCTTGATCATTCGATTTAATTGTTCGATTAATTTCTTAAAATTGTTCGATTCTCATTATAACAGGAAGAATATGTGAATGGGGATGATCTTGGCATGCTAGAATGTGGTCATAACTTCCACTCCAACTGTATCAAACTGTGGCTAATGCACAAAAATCTATGCCCCATTTGTAAGACGACAGCTCTACCTACTTGAGGGTGAAAGTTGGTTCTTGCAAATGAATCATTTAACCCAACAAGTTGGGTGAATGGTTTGCTCATGATACCCCTTTCTTTTGTTGGTTTAAAATCATTCTTACCTGCTCATGAACTTGCACCCTTTGATGAATGTCGCAGCTGTGTGCTATTAAAATTGTAGCTCAACAGATAAAAAGGGTTGTGTCCAGTACCTCAAAACTCATGAAGATATGTGGAATAAAATCTGATATGGGACTGTAATTTTACATTGTTAAACAGCTGCTTTCATTTCATGATACAAATTTCTGCTTAGCATTTTCTTTGAAATCACTCAATTTGTTTGCAAGTTAAGGATTGAGCAATGAGTAGTATTTCCTCTGACCCTTCTTTAGGCCTCATATCCTCCTTCAAGTTACTCTTTTTGTTGTGTTTTGCTGAACTCTGGTTAGATACATACAATGTACTAACACTTTATAGATAGACAAATAACGGTAGAGGTATATGGTATTTACTAATGACGTATACACGTTTTCTTTGTTTTATCTTGTAGCTGGTGCAACCTTTCCTTGAGTAGGGTCCTTACCAGTTGAGTCAGGCATCTATTTTTAGGCTTTTTTGTATTAACTATCATGAAAATTCTTGTCTTCAGATTAACATTTTAATAAAAATTATAAGGATAAAAATAAATATTTGTGTATTTAAGCTAGTGATAAAGCTTAATTGTGCTGAGTTTTATCTTCAATATAATTTTAGTAAATTTTAAAAATATCTCGCAAGAAATTATCTTTTATAATATTTTAAATGACAAAGTTGAAAAATATGAAAATAAAGATAGATCCAAGTATATCTATATTTTGTAATGTCTTTTATAAAAATGTTCTAATCCCGATTTGTTTAATCACTATTAAGTTTTTTAATAATCATATTTTAGTAAAATATGCAAACATTTTTAAATAAATGATAATAATATATCATTATAAAATAAAAAATTTTAATATACTAAAAGATCAAAATATTTGAAATATTTTATTCAAACTATAACAACGCGCAATTATAATTATTATTTTTATGTATAAAAGATAAATACGTGAATATCACTTGTAGATCTTACTAATTGGGTTTATACTAGTAGAACTTTTGTTAGCAGAATTTTTTCCTGTAGATCTTTTTTTAGAATAACTTTTTTAAGAAGTCAGTTAATTTTTTAATTGTCATTTAAAAAAGAGCTTTTTTGAAAGAATTTCATATAGTAAACTGTTTAACAACATAAAAATAAAAAAAACACTTTTAATTTTAAATATATTTTATTTTGTAATAAATTATTTATGCATATAAATATTATTTAAAGTATATTAAATAATATGCAAAGCACAATATATTAATTATTATATAA
>JAOTAX010000197.1:37541102-37552151 GCA_025629825.1 Erythroxylum guanchezii
ATAATAATAATAATAATAATAATAAAACTAAACATATTTTTGTTTTCAGTTTTTTATTAGAAATCTTAACCAAACAGGTTTTTGTTTTTAGTTTTTATATTGCAAATCTCAACCAAACAGGTTTTCGTTTTTTTAGGATAAAAACAGAAACTAAAAATAAGAAACAGAAACCGAAAATAACAACAGAAAAACAAAAGTGGAACCAAACCGGCCCTAAGTAAACGTGAATGTGAGTTTGTGGATATTATGAGAATTATGTGTAAAATATAAGGGCAAAATGGACTAAAAAATATGCTTATTAATTGATCTGAAAAATCTATCCACAAAAGCCATTTGAGAGGTTTTTTTTGAGAAGCTTCAAATTTGAACTTATTAAAAAGCTGTATTTTGGTTGTCAAAAAAATCATATTTATTAAAAAAATAATTTGTTATTTTACAGTCAAACATTTATTTTTTTTAAAAAAAGGCTTTTGTTGTAGAGAAAAGTGCTTATTGACCTCCAAAAAGTCCATCCAAACTCAAACAGGCACTAACTCAACTTTTAATCCAACTTAAACTAATTAAATCTAGTCAAAATTAATAATTTATTATAGTTATATTAAACTATAAGTTTGAGTCATGATTAATATGTTCGAGTAAGGTTTAAGAACCGAGTTAGGTCGTTATATCAATATTATTTAATTTGTTAATGTGTGGTATTTATATCATATGTATATTTTTAACATAAATTTAAGATAATAGATAATTTTATAATAAAAATTACTTTTTACTTTTTTCAATAATTATAAAAATTAAAGATTTTTAAAAAATTATTTTTACCTAAAAATGGGAATTAAGATAAGTATTAACTTATAAACCAAATTAAGTAACTAGACCGTTTGGGTTGGGTGAGTTTGCATCGTGTTGTGCTTATCAATTATCGTTCAAAAAGCATGCAAAACCTTGTTCGTGTCGTGTGAGTTCCACTAACATAACGTTTGGTTGATGTCTCCATTGGTGGAGACAGATGACAGGAGCACAAAAATTTCGTACCTGGCAATATTTGCTTGTTGTCCTAACCTATTTTTGTTTCGACTCGAGAGCACATAGATAGAAATTTTTTATTCCTTTCAAGACTGTGGTATAAGATTTCTTGTCCCGAAGACAAAAACAAAACACATAAGCAACTTTCAAAAATACCCCTCCCCCCACAGAAGCAATTTTTTTTCTTAATTATATTATTAAACTACTCATCATCATCATTATGATCATGATCATGGTCATGATCATCATGATCATTATTATTATTATTATTATAGATTTTAAACTTCTTCTTCTTCTTCTTCTTCTTATCATTATCATTATTATTATTATTATTATTATTATTATTATTATTATTATTATTATTATCATCATCATCATCATTATTATTAATAATTTTTTTATTATGATTAATTTTTATTAATTATTGTTATAAATTTTCTAGTTGTTATTATTCTTTTTATTAATTTTATTATACGAAATTAATTATCTTATTATTATTATAAATTTTGTACCTACTATTATTATTATTTATTTATTTATTATTATTATTAATTTTATTATGCAAAATTAATTATCTTACTATTATTATGATTATGATTATTAATTGTTATTGTTATTATTATTAATTATTATTATAAATTTTGTAATAATAATAATAATAATAATAATAATAATAATAATAATATAAATAATAATATAAATAAATAAATAAATAAATTATTGCTATTGCTGTTATTATTAATTATTATTATAAATTTTGTACTTATTATTATTATTATCATAAAAAATTAATTATTTTATTTTTATTATCATTATCATTATTATTCATAATAAATTTTCTTATTATTATTGTGATTATTAAATTCCTTAATATTATTAATTTTCTTCCTCTTCTTCTTCTATCATTATTATTATTATTATTATTATTATTATACAAAATTAATTTTTATTGTTATTGTTATTATTATTATTATTATTTGTTAACTTTTTGCTAATACAAATCATTCGTTTTAAAATAATCAATGAATTATATATTTCCAATTATATTATACTGTAGGGGTATTTTAGTCATTGACACTGTTTTTATGTTCTGTCAACTGCAGCTAAACACGTTTCTATTCTTGAGAAGGAGACAATTTTATCTGTTTTGTTCATCACAATTAAACACCTCATTATCTTTAATTTTTGATCGGTTCTGCGTCTAAATTTTTGCCTCGTATCGTCTTTGCATATTAGAGATAGTAACTAAACGCAACGGAAGCAAATGGAGTATTAGGGAATTAAACCTTAAACGGACAGTAAACAGAGCAGAAAAGTACAAGACATACATAATCCTGTGTTATTATGTTTTATGTTTTGTAGTGAATGAAAACCAAAAGAAGCCTACACATGTAACGCAATAAATAATTATCCTAAACAAATCATGATGAAGTCACCTGACATTCAATCATTACATTTGCATGTAACGCTCACATCTCATATTCCTAAAATAATGAACTGTTTTTGTCAGTCACAAGAGCTGCATATTTGTTTTCTTTCTTTAGATCAAGGTAAAAACGAACATATCATCTTTTTGTTCCCAGTTAATCTCATAGTTTTACGACAGAGCAACTCATCAGAACTTGGTCTTACAGTTTCTAACAAATACGTATATATAGGAATTGCTTAGCTAGGTTCATGACAACCCTTGGAGAAAAGGAAGATAAAGAGAAACAAGTTCCGCATATTGCTGCCTGTTGAAACATTCCTCAGACTTTGAGTAATTAAATTTTGTACCTTAATTAAGACTGTACTTGGATTTTCTTTCCAAATATGGCAGATGACGCTTTGGTTAGAAAGGGTAAATTAATCATAAAAGAGATAGATACAGTTCAGGCAAGTGGGGCCTGTCATATATACAGTGTGGAACACCACCATAAAAAAGAGAAGAAGTCTTTATTTTGTAGCTTATGTTTTCAGTTTTTGTTTTCAAGTGTAGTAACGGCATCACCTTATGATTGTATTTTGGCCATCTTCCTCTTCCTTCTCTATCTCTTTCTCTTTCTCTTCTCATTCTCTCTTTTAAAGCCTTTATATACTGCCTCTCTCTTTCCTTGCTTGTATCATACTATACTTTCTCTCTTTTATCTTTTCATATTTATTTCTCTGTCTGTTTCCCTCTGTGATAAGCTTGGTCATGTCCGGAGAAGAAGAGAACGAAAGCTTGTTCTGGGAAAACCAGACATGGGATTGTTTAACGAACTCTGATAAATCTGGCGGTAGTGGAGATTACTCAGGAAAGAAGTGTTCTTTACCATTGGGGTCGAGCTCCAATAGTCCAACGGAGTTAGGAAAAAAAGTGGCAACGATAAGTAAGAAAAGGGTACAAGAAGAAGCACACAGAAACGGCAAAGCAATTGCCAGTGAAGCTAAAGAATCCAAAGTTGGTGGTGGTGGTGGCGGTGGAGAATCAGATCATGAGATGCACATATGGACTGAAAGAGAGAGGAGGAAGAAGATGAGGAACATGTTCTCTAGTCTTCATGCTTTGCTTCCACAACTTCCTCCTAAGGTAATAACAGATCACTTTACAAAGTTCAGGTGACAATCTTGGCCCTAGGGCTCTATATCTATACACTTCTTTGATCTTGTTTACCATTTCTTTGTTTTGTTATAAATTATAGAATATATCTCATATTGAGTTTTGCTTAAGTTCCCACGTCTTTATACAAAGGAAAAGGGCCTTTTTGTACGCGTTTTTTCTTCTTTCCAATATGTATCCATTTTCTTTAGTGTGTAAGTTAGTTAGAGAGGAGGATGGCCATTTCTTATCTTTTTCTTCTTTTCAATCTTTTCCCCTCATCTTGAAGAGAAAATCTTTTGGCCTTACTCCACAGAATCTAGCTAGTTGTCCATGTAGCCATAGTATATGATCTTGTTTTACCAACAACATCTCTAGTGTCTCTTGTACAATGTTCATGCGGAAGAACATTCACATTTCGTTAAAGATCTCTTCTTTTGTCTGAGTTCCTTTTGAGTACACGTATAGAACGCTTGGTTTGAGATAAGTTCAAGACTTGAAGTCAAATAACAAAAATTGCACTGAAGTTTTAAGGGTTTATACCTATTTTTCTTAAGTGACCCTATAATAGTTTTAGAGCTGGACCTAAGTAGAAGCTGTTTACATCTTGTATGGTTGGAAATTTAGCATATATTATGTTCCTAATTAACTTGAGATGGGATTACTATGTAAGTATTTCGTGCATGAGATGCTATGATTTGCAATTAATTAAATGCTAGTTTCCAAATGCCAAGTGACAATTTGAAGGAGACAAATATGCCAAATTGACAACATGAAAAGAATTCACCAACTAACTTGTGATCTTGTCTAATTTATTATGAATACGATCTTATATTTTCAATGAAATTGAGAAGTTTCCATATGGTAAAGTGTTTGTTTGGATCCCTAATTTTGACAATTTTGTACAGGCTGACAAGTCCACCATTGTTGATGAAGCTGTAAACTACATCAAAACCCTACAGCAAACACTCCAGAGGCTACAGAAACAAAAGCTTGAAAGGCTACAAGGAGCCACGGCGACATTTGGTTACAGTCCGTCTCTAACTACCTCACAAAACCAGTCAGACTCGAGGGAGGCCTTCTTAGCTGATCTAGGGTCCACAAATAACATGTCAATTACTGCAACAAAACCTGCAAACTTGAATGCTTCCTCAATTTTAAGGTATCCTGTGATCTTTCAGACGTGGACTTCCACCAATGTCGTCCTGAACATTTGTGGGGATGAAGCTCAAATCAGTATATGCTCTCCCAAGAAACCAGGTCTCTTCTCTACCATCTGCTATCTGTTGGAAAAGCATAACATACAGGTGATGTCTGCTCATGTTTCCTCGGATTGCACTAGGAGCATGTACATGATTCAAGCTCGGGTAAGTTTCTTGTCATATACATATATACTTCTACTCTTCAGTGAATTTGACACTATTCTTCTTTCGGGTTGTAAATTAATTAGACAAGATCATAGTTTAAGGGAAATACTGTTATTCTAATTGCTGTTTCAATCAATTAATCTCATCCACAAGATACCATTCTTTACCCGTCGCACCCAAAACTATAACATTCCCATATATCTTTTAATATTTCATGTCTAGGTTACAACATTCAAAGAAGTTGCATATGATTACAATTGTACTAATTTGGATTAATGAAATGGCTCAATAAACCCATCAACGTGGTCGTTAGTTATAGATTGTTAAAGTTGTAATAAGTCTTTAAAGTACAATGATATAAGCATTCATAGTAAAATATAGTACAATGGGTTGGTTTACTAAGTTTATAGAAAACTCAAAAGAAATCATGATTCTATAAACTAGGGTTTCGTGTTCACCAACCAAGTTGGTCGTTGGTAGTACAAGTTTCGACTGCTGTTTCATATTCCATCAATAAGCAAAAACAGCTCCAGAATTTCGAATATAAATTTAGGGAGATCAATTAAATTATATATATACACACACACACACAGAGGGATACTTATATATTGTCAATTCTAACATTAAGAACATCAAACAGGCAAATGGAGCTTATGATCGGTTCACAGAGACTATTCCAGCAGAAGAAACGTATAAACAAGCTGCAGCAGAGATAATGTGCTGGGTCACTACCTGAGATAGCATACCCTCGAACCCTGAAAATGTTCTTTTAATCATAGGAATTTATCCAAAAGGTTTTTTTTTTTTGACAGCATAAATTTTTATATAATTACAAGCAAATATATGTGATAAAGAATGCCTTCCTGTTTATATATCGAAGTAGATTATATATTTACTGGTTTATGTGATCACTATAGGTTTTTTATATATATGTAAGCAGTGTCCATCGCCATTACTTGTCAAGTAATTTTCAAAGTGAGCTTCCATGGTACATTTTTAGTTGCATACGTATTGGTTATATAATATCCAAAACATGCATACTCAGAATTTAATTAGTTCAGGTTTCAGAGTCCATCCACTTTCAGCTCCCAGGTTCTTTTCGATTATAAGTAGGCAAATCAGATGTTTCCTTCTTAGGGTAAGAAATTTCGTCTTTGTTAAGCTAAAGCTCGTCTGCATAGAGAAAAAGGGCCTAGCCCATGTGTTGAATCCCTCAGACTCGGAGGTCGAATTCCAATTTGCATGCGAACTCCGTAGTTTTGTGGTTAAAAGGCAAGGTTGCGGCCCACAGTACTACTCCAAGGCCTTCAAACGAACATATTCAAGGACAGTTGGCAATTTCTTTGGAGGCTCGTCAGGTTTTTCCTTTGCTCTTCAAAGATTTAAAACAAAAGTGATAATGAAAATGCAATCTTAGTGATATGCAATACTGAATATGAGTGGTATAAAACTGTTAATCTTTAACTAAACATTAATGTCAATCATGATGGATTGGATGGTTCTTGGTTTAATATTATGCTGTATGTTCTGGCAATACCTGGAAAATGGAGCACCATGACAAGCAGTGCAATCTCAGAATAAGAGAAGTTTGGATCTGTGTCAGATATTATGCTTCAACTATTTGGTACAGTAATGAAAAGAAAGTTCTAAGATTAAAGCATTTGTTGTTTCTTTTTCTCTAATACTGTTCTCCCAAAGGTCAAATAGCTTCCTTTTGCTTTCTTCTTTCCAAGTTACTTTTTCTTTTCTGTTGTCAACTGCTTTATCTAAGATTGCTTACCAAAGCACCAGAGAAGTTACTCAAGCAAAAGAAACTGTTAAGGAGTCTGAGTGAAGTACACAGCCAATGAGTTTACGTCAGGGCGAAATTTTGTTATGGTGGTCCTGTGAATCTGAAACGATAGGGAAAAGAAGTTCATGTACTCATGCTCTCATGTCAATACACATGCCACTGTCCTTCGATGACCCTGAGAGATATTGGAATCCTGAAGGGCGGTAACAATCAGGTGAAACAGAGAATTGAACTAATGGAGGCCTTGAGAAGAAGACAG
Organism: Erythroxylum guanchezii; assembly: GCA_025629825.1. Taxonomy (NCBI): domain Eukaryota; kingdom Viridiplantae; phylum Streptophyta; class Magnoliopsida; order Malpighiales; family Erythroxylaceae; genus Erythroxylum; species Erythroxylum guanchezii. The sequence continues at coordinate 37,548,104 of JAOTAX010000197.1, forward strand.
TGTTTGTGGATAATGAATCTAAGGGATTGAATGGTGGTAACCATAAGCTTGGGGTTGGTGGGCACCCGTTGTTAAAGAGAAACGAGAGCTTGAAAGAGAATCTTAAAGCAAGGATGAGAACTCTTCAAACACTTCCAAATTCCAAAAGCTAAAAGAACCAACACATTAACTATTTGGGACCCAAATGTTTCTTATCAAAGGGGTTGAAAGACAAAGGAATTTCAAGTCTGTTCCTGTGAGTAGCGACTTTTAAGGGTAGAAATCGAAGTTTGGTTTGCAGCATGTGAGCAAGTGTAGCCATCACTACAAGGATGGAAGATGAACAGAGGCACAGAGCCAACCATCGCCATGTGACTCCCAACTCCAATACCAATCCATAGTTTATATTCCCACAAACATGTGACTCAGCCCCGGTGGTCCAGCTAGCGGGAGGACCCCTTTCAAGTGTCTCCCACCTTAGAGGAGGTCACAGGTTCGCTGACTCCTACAGTTCACCTAAACACCTTCAAGTGTCTGATAAAAAGGAAAGTAACTTAGATTTATCAACACTAATAGTTTTAAATTATTAATTTATACAGATTTTATGTGTTATTGGATCTTCAAATTATCATCTCCTGCATCCTCAAGAATCTCTACTGTTATCTTTGCCATGCTAAAGTTCTAATATTAATGCCAAAGTCTGCTAAAATGGAGTTTCTCTTTCAGCAAGAGATTGAACTAAAAAAAAATTGTACCATAGAGATTGGTTCGGTCAATTTAATAGCGAAAATCTTGAATCGATCAACTTTTCGGTTTATTTTTTAACTTTTCGGTTCGATTTAGTTTAATAATTATTGTTGCTAAAAATCAATCATTTTATTAATTAATCGATCAGTTTTTTAAAATTATAATTTTTATAAATCAGATTAATTTTTATTTAACAATCTCTTTTTTCAATTAAATGTTAAACTTTAATCTCCTTCGGTTACTTTCAAATTTTTTAATTTTATTCAATATTAACCAATTTTATGATAGTCTAATATTGATTGAACATTTTAAACCTTAAACTTTTTATTTTACCAATTTCACTTTTTGTCCGATTTTTAAAACATTGATAGAAATTTACCTTAGAGTTTAAAATTTTGAGTTAAATTCACAAAATGTAAAGAACTTTTTAACTTAATAAAATTTTTATATATGCATTAAGATTTCTAAATATTAGTTAAATAATTTGTTTTAAATATATAATTTATGAATTATTTCAAAATTTGTTAAATCAGAAACTATGAATTTCATAAATTCAAAAATTACATACAGAACTTCAATTCTCTCTATACACCGAATCTAAAAACCTAAAATTGTCAAATATTCTTTTTTCCCATCAAATTATCATTTAATTTCCATCAAAACGACAAGAGGAGATAGAAAAAAGAGCATCAAAACGGCACAACCTCGCTGCAAACAAAATCGTTAGAATTCCCAACGGACTCATCGGGCCACGAGTCTCTAAGCAGCTTAAGCAACATCTGAGCCTTTCTCTTTGCCCTGTCCGTACAATCGCTTTGAACCAGCAGCAACAGCTGCGTCAATACTCCGGCAGCCACCGCCTCTGTCCGGCTATCCTCTGCTGCAGTGCATAGCGCCAGCAGCGCCCCCGCTGCGTACTCCGTTGCTCTGTCCGATATCTTCAGGATCGTCTGCACCAGTAGGGGCACTGTCAGCGCGTGCGCCGCAAACGCTGTGCAACCCGCCGGCACTCTACATAGCAGCTCGATCGTCGCCAGAGCCCTCTCGGAGTCACATTTGTCGAAATCAGCCAATCTGTCGATCAGCGCAGACGCGGCTCCGGCTGCAACCGCCTTATGCCGTGTCTGTTTCGTGAGGCACAAAGCGAACAAAGATTTTATACCTATCTTCAAAGCCCTTGGATACGAGATTGGATTCTTTAACATATCGATCACTCCTTCGAAGATTTCTTCTACTCCGCTTATCTGTGCTCTAATTTCGGGCGACCTCGTTCCTGCCACAGCCATTTCGATAAGAGCCGCTGAGTTGACTCGGACTTCGATCGAGGAATGAAATAATAGATTCGCTAAATAACTGATTCGGTCTGGTTCAGAAGATATTGAGACGCACTCCGGTTCAGTAAGAGGAAACATGACTAAGAGCCCGAGTGCTTCGTGGTGTAATTCAGCAGATGTCGAACCGGAGTTGTGAAAGAGTAGGTTGATGAGGATCTCAGGTGCGTTTTGTGAGGAGATAACAGCCCGGTTTTTGTCCGAGTCACGAGCGAGTCCTCTGAGCCGGCGGAGAGCTGAGAGGCGGGAAGAATTCGGGTTTGTTCCAGAAGATGCTTGGTTTAATAAAGATCGAACCAAACCGGGCTCGGCAGGCTGTTTCGGTGTTGGGATTCGCTCGACGCCGAAGGACCTGTTGGCCACGCACCAGTCTTGGATCAGACGACGGAGAGTGTGGTTGGGGATGAGAGTGAAGTCAGTGAGTGGAGCTCGAGTGACCGGGCAGGTTGTGTTACCGGTTGCAACCCACGACTCGATGCTGGTCCTGTCGTAAGTCTGACCAGTACAGACGGTGACAGGGTCGCGCATGAGCTCGAGCGAAATCGGACACCGGAAGTGGTACGGTATCTGAATGCCCAAGTCCAAAGGCTCAAGGCTTCCAGGCATATTTTCTTTTAACCTGAAACAGGGTGTAAAAGAAAAACGGGCACAGAAGAACAGAGACAAGAAGGTATTGGTTTGGTCTGCTGTGAATTCACGGAAGGCCTGAAAATTCTCTTTCAGATTTGTCGAGACACATGGTTTGGTTTTTATCTTATACGATGAGGAGAGCTGGGCTTACCTGACCCTTGGCCACACGTGTGGTAGCATTTACTTACAACCTAACCTTAGTTGGGAAAAAAGAAGTAGCACACAAGTGGTTTGGTATGGTCAAATGAAACTTGTTGGGTCCCAGATCTCCATAATCCAGTTCCTGTTTACGTCAAATATAGTAATGTAATCTTCGACTCCATTATGCCCACCCAATTCCTTGCTCGTTTTAGTGCTGTAACTATTGTTTAGTGGTGCTGTTTTTAACTTTACCTTTTTATGTGTAGTGAATCAAACTGTGAACGTTGAGAGTGCAACAGCATTATGTTAACACATCCTTTACAGTCTGGTGGTGCGTCCAATCCTGCTTTGTGATGAAAAAGGTACCAGTTTTTCAAAAAGGGGAAAGTCTTGAAGTTGAATCCTTCCTTCCACCAAATTACAGTACTAGACATAATCCCAAAATCGCCTTATCTACTAGGATTCCATTGCCAATAATCCAATAGTGGTTAGCGAAATTAACAAGCAAATTTCAACTCAATTATTCTGGTCAAAGACACCAGTGCACCTGATGTGACAAAGGTAATGCAACCATGTTCGAGTGATGCAACGAAGCTTTTACATCAAGGTGTGGGGGAAGGGTCCAAAAAGACAGACTAACTTGTAATAAAAGCACTTGAGAGCAATAAGCACACAAAACATGGAGTGGTACTAGTACTAATTGATAATAACCAAAAGACTGTAGCAACTGAATTGTCCATTTATCTTAACAGTTAGGTTTGGAGGAGGTGGCAGTCAAAGGTCAAAGATGAACAGATTAAACAAAATGTGACGGGGTCCAGGTTGTCTTCCCCCCTGACCCCACCACTTTATTTCGAGCCAAAATAAATAAAAACATTAATAATGTAGTTTCTTGATAGAAGCGATTCCCATAGAAACACGTAAGTGGACGATGCTGATTAAGTGGGACCTTCTGCTTCTTTTTAGGCAATGTTTTTAAACTTGGACCGGACCGACCGGTCTGATCGGTTCGACCGGTAACCGGTCGGTGGTCCGGTCCGGGTTATATTTCAAAACCGGCTGTCAATTGATCCGGACTGAACTGGTCAATTGACCGGTTCGACCGGTCAATTGACCTGTCAGACCGGTCTGGTCGAACCGGTCCGACAATTATTTTTTTTATTTTTTTAAATTTTTTTAATATTATATATAATTAAATATAATTATTGCATAATTATTAC